>JXSR01S001367.1:40281-57819 GCA_000969725.1 Ophiothrix spiculata
AGATACAACTGGCCTTGCCATCATAATTTCACTTAAAAAGAATATTCGCAAAGCTTAATTTCGCTTCCCTGAGTAATCATAGGTTTTTTAAAAATTATGAAGGTTGTCCGGTGTAACCCTTTCTCTTGTTTTCATGTATGACAACATATAATAAATAGTTGGTGCCTCGGCATCAAAAAAAAAAAAATGTGGGCATGGAGGTGTTGTTAGATAGGTACAATATCAATGCTTCTCGCCAATATTATTTAGAATCAATCCATGTCATTTACACATAAAATTAGATTGATCACATCGGAGCTGGCAATTATTCATAACTGAAGGAATAATGATAGCCAAACCAATCATGAATTAAGTTACTCGTCATAACTACATTATGACGGCATAAAGATAACATTTCACAGAAAGAGATTATGAAACAACCTACATCTAACAGAATATGGTGTTTATGTAGCCATTACACTGTCTTATCTATGTAGGTCAAGATATTTCGTCATATTTACTTTCGAGGAATGCTTTAAAAATGGTTTATCTAGACTAGATTGCTAAAAGTGTTAAAACAACTTATAAATACTGTCCATCTGCTCGAGAAAAAAATCCTAACTTTTCTTCAATCATGAAAAGAGAAATAGTTTCCACTTCATTTGTGGGGACTCGAACCATAGTTTATAGCGCGGGTAAGTCATGCATTACTGCTGAGCTATCCAGGCAGCGTTGAAATCGTAAACTGAAATCTAATACAAACATTACAATGTTGTATTTTTCTGTTTAAAGAGGTTTTTAAAAAGGTTTTTTCTGTTTAAATTCTTTCATTGTGTCCACCTTTTGTCAGCTCATATATGTCATAAAATTAAATGAATGGGTGTGGGTAGTAGTCATATTTTAATACAACTTTTATCTATCGTATAACAAATTATCAATATATGAAAAAGTACACAGATGATAGAAAAAGCTATATGTAAAAACATTTTGAAAGCAAAAAATGAAATAGCACTAACACAGTAGCGAATTAAACGTAATCATGATGATTCCGTATGCGAATACCTTTGATTTCAGCATTTTTGATGATGATAACAATTAGTTTGTTATATCGTTTATTTTCAATTTATACGCGCATTATGCCATCCACAAAAATACTTAACCACACAAAGAAATGAATCAAACACCTTTAACGTATAGAGTACGACATGTCTTCATAATATAATTACAGAATGCAATTAAATCGATTACAAATGTCTGATATATTAGAAATACAAAACCGACATTGTAGTACACACAAATCAAGTAAGAACATACTATTGATTCATTTTCTGCCACAAATCCAAGCAATTTAAAACAGATTACCATGATTTACATTCAGTACAATGTCCCCAGCATGTACCATTCAGGGTACACGTAATACAGTTTATTTCCTCTGTTTATTTGCCAAAGTTAGCCTCAGCTCAGTCTGTGCTAAGAAAGCATAAGTTTTATTTGCCTTCTACGATCAACGATTGCATAATTTGACATTTCTAGATATTGATTTAGATAATAAGAGTGCGTTCATTGTGATTTAACGGCAGTTGCATGATGCTTTTTGAAGTCAATTTGAAGTTTATTTTGGTGCGCCATATTTCTAGCGTATTTTATATATCAATGGTCGCATTGACTTGAACTGATAGATGAATGAAAACAAATGTAAAAGTGTTTTAAAAGCTTTCATTTTAATGGAATCTCTTACGCTAGGTGCTTTGAGTATGTGTCTTATGTGTGCTATGATCCGAGAAACGTTTGCTGTAAAAAAAATTTGATGCAATAATAATGATATTTATGTTCTTGCGTTCCTTACCATTTACATGTCAAAACGGCAGATGATATGATTTATTGTGCTGTCACTTTATTCACTTCTTCATAATGATATTTATGTTCTTGCGTTCCTTATCATTTAGATATCAAAACGTTTGGTATGATTTATTGTGCTGTCACTTTATTTACTTCTTCACACAGAGTTACTGTGCGTGTTTTTTTTTTAATTTTATTTTGGTTCTGAAAAAACCCAACTTCAGTTGCAATAATAAAGTCGTTGGCACTTTACCGTATGTACGACGATGATGATGATTTACATTAATGTGGTTTCTCTTTAGTATGTGTCTTTAGTTTATGACGAGTCCTTTGTGATCCAAATGCAAACCATTGATTGCAGTATGAAACATTCATATGGTTTCTCTTTGGTGTGTGTCCTTTCGTGGCTAACCTTGCCCGACGAGTCGAAAAAAGCTTTGCTACAAAAATAACATTGATATGGTTTCTCTTTGGTATGCGTCCTTTCGTGACGTTTCCTGCCAGATGAGTCTGTAAAAGTTTTGCTACAAAAACACATTGGTATGGTTTTTCTTTTTAGTGTGTTCTCTCATGTCTCAATTTGTCATGCGTACTTTAGAAACCTTTACTGCAATGAATACATTTATAGTATTTTTTTAAAGTCAGGGCACCTCAATAAAAGTTATGGGTCTTTCCACTCATGGTGAGAGGTAAAAGGATTTGCATTCATACTACCAATAGAATTGGAGTTTTTAGAAAGGCCATATAGTAAAACATTATGGTATTCGTTTTCTGATTGGAAGCAAAAGCTTTGAAGGTGTTTGTTATCATTTGATTACTACTTCAAACACAAGTTTCTGCATTGTTTCTTCGCTGATTATAAATTACATCATATTTATAAAATGACATTACCTCAACGAAGCATGATTTGAACATTTAAATGTCCATCTTATTGTACAGATATATTTTTGTGATGTTAAGCCTATTTGATCACGTTACATTGATCCGCGTATCAATTCTTTTCAAATCCTCCGAACCATATAAAAGTCTTTCATGCTCATTACTCTGTTAACAGCTTTTGGAGACAATATACCAATGATCTTTGCTGTACAAGTAGTCAAGTTAGTGGCCTCACAGTAAATACATAGGCCTATTATAAACCAAACTTCATATTATTAACACAATGCATGCAGGGATTGTACTCATTGATGAGAGGATCCTTGTCAAAAATATACTCTACCTGTGTTATACAAGAGATGCCCGGACTAAAAAAAATACTATAAAAGGTTCACGGTCTTTAGTGTGCATTCTCTCATGTCTCATCTTGTCATGCGTACGTGAGAAACATGTGCTGCAATGACTACATTTAAAAGGTTTCTCTTTAGTGTTCGTTCTCTCATGTCTCATCTTGTCATGTATACGACGTGAGAAACATTTGCTGCAAAGACTACCGGTACATTTAAATGGTTTCTCTTTAGTGTGCACCCTCTCATGTCTCATCTTGTACTGTGAAGAACCTTTCCAATACGAATGATCAAGATGAATAGTCTTTCTAACATTAATGAAGCTGTTGTTACTGAAGCTACATTGGTGATCATCATTAGGCTTGTGTTCCTTTCTTGAGTAAGTCCTTTCACTTTTTTTAGTGAGGTTAAGCCTACAACGTAGTCGTTTCCGAGACCCAAATTGCCTCTCTTTGTGTTCTTTAAAACGGTCAAAGTCGGTAAATATGAATCGACAAAACATACAAGAAAACGGCTGCAGAAGCCTTTATTGGACAGAGGAATTCTCAGTTGCGGCCATATTAAACAGCATGATATAGCGGTATCTTCCAAATCAAATGGCTGTATCAATATCGCTGATCGGATGGCTATAGACAATTAGCAGATGTCCTCCCGAGATTCGTGGGGGTGGGAGCGCTTTCGTATACTTAAGTGGTTAACTAGGCAGAAACGCAACAGTCATGCGCAAAGCCGGACAATTTAATTCTTCTTCACGCTGATTTTTAATGCAAAGAATCAAACTCTCTACTTGAGAAATAACTATTTTTACAACATTAAAAATAGTTGTAATTAATTAAATTCATAAATATCAATATAAAACTCATATCCAACATAATATAAAGTAGACGTGTTAAATTAAATCATTTAAGCGAGGAGAAAGAGATTTTTTTTGACTAAAGGTCTTTCAAAAAAAATGAACATTTTCACTCATAAAAATAACATTAAAAAATCATTTTCACCTTGAAGTTCCCCCTTTCGGCATCCAAAATATGCCTATGTGTTCTCAAAATACTACAGCCATCTAAACGGTGGTACATTTTTACAGATAAATATTAATTATTTATCAATTGTTTTAATTGATAAATTTGACATGTCGCACCTTGGACATGCCCTGGCTATGTCCAATATTTCAGCGAACCACCGTACTTACGTTCTGCATACGTTCTACGCAAGGTCACCTGTAATATGCACAGGTTAATTAGATGCAGGGATACGGCAAATATTTTGAGGCTGACACGTTCTGACATGGCGCACAGTTTGAATAACATGCCAATGGAGAAAGCAGAAACATTCTTCGACATCCAGTTTCGGTTAGGACATACAATTAAAAATCAATTTGAATATTGTTACATGTCAAATCTACTGTTTAGTTGCCGTACAATTCAGACAAAAACTGTTAGGCTGATTTAGTTAAATTTTGGAGGTAAACAAAGTAATTTCCGAGCTGCAAATGAATTTTAGACATGGTTTTCATGACTGAAAATGTTCGAGTTTTTTCAAAAGACTTTTTGGTCAAGAATTTATTTTTTAACCTGCTTGTTCTCATTAATCTGTTCTAGTCAGAACTGGTACCGCATATGTGGCTGTCCAGCCCGTATGAGCCGTAAATGCTAGAAACTTCATTTTGTGTTACAGGTGAAAATACATGTCAAGGTCGTAATTTGCCAAAATTGATTTTTTGACAGATTCACAATCGTTGTACTTTCTACAAAATACTAACAAAGTTTCATTTCAAGAAAATGATAGAAAATGTGAAATAAATAAACAATCAACAGAAAATATAGGGCTTACTGATCTTTTAGCGCGTTTATCTCAGTTATACGTTTTACTATCTTTTTCATAGGACACCTTTTTCTACAAGAGTAAAAATGCAAACTTTAATATACTATATATTGTCGGATTTTATTTTTTAGCCAATTAACTACTGGTTATTTGCACTAGAAGAATATGTGACTTGGAGGGATTCACATTCACGCAGAATGAAGGGATCGTGTTGATCCCGCAAGCTACATGCTGCAAAAAGAATGACCCTGAAAAGGTATCTATTTCAATTTTACTATATTTTTCGTATAAACTGAAATAAATATAGTAAAGTATTTGTAAGTTTAAGTTAATATCATCGAAATGAAGAATGCCACACCAAGTTAAAACAAATTCAAGTATCAATAACTAGATTTGATTAATGTTTCAAAGCTACCCTTCCGATGTGACACATCACGTATATATGCAATCATTACTGATGGAGTTGTTTTCCTTTTGGAGCAAAATCTCTTGACCTGACAGCAATCCTAAGTTAAGACCGCCATTACAAAAAGGTTGTCACAACATATATAATCGATGTTTATCTTTCATGTTTTGAAACATATCAAACATATCATGCCAGGACGTATCTGACCACGTCAAAACAAATGTCTCCTCAGTGATTGTTGTCCAAATGAAGACGTAGAAGCTTTATAACATATTTACTTGGAAAGTCATAGTTAATTAAGTCGTATACGTAATAATTAAAAGCACTACAATATGATATTGCTTGCGGTGACATGATTGTTTACATTCAAAATCTTTTCAAAGATTTTTTTTTAGATTGTATTAAGTGCGCCATAACGTATCATAAACAAGAATATGATACTTTGAAGTGAATGTTGCTCTAGCTGAAGTGTCCGCGTAATTTCGTTTTTGGGAGAGTTTGTTCTATGTGTGGTACTTCAAAAAAATTCAATATTAAAAAAAGTAACATTTTCATTAAAGTACAGACTCTCGAAAATAAAGAGGGTAGCATGAAGCATTTTTTGGAATGACTTTAATCGTTAATGGCTGCCGGTATCTATATCAATTCCCTAAGCAAACATCAAAAGCATGCCAAACCATGTTGAAATGGTTAGAAGTGTATATTATAAATACTTTATTCAATCTAATTTAAAAGGTATTTTCAAAAACACTAAATTGACCACAAAACAAAAATTGCACCAATCTTTATGTAAGTAAAATCATCTGCAGTGAATGATGTGCATTTTTGCATTGACCGACCTACGCTGATGTCACTTGACCCACAAAATAGTGGATACAGTCTTGACCCACAAAATGGCGGACTTCATCTTTCAAAAGTTTTCAAATAAAAGTCTCAAAAAATTGATCATCTTTGCACTTCATTTGAGGCTTACCAGTAAAAGTTATGACACACATGTTTACGTATTTGTTCATCGATCAGGTGAGATTTTTTTCCATCTTTTTACGCTTCTCTGAACAGCATTTTGATTCTCATTATTCAAAATCGTTCTACTACTTTACTAGACACGACAAAACACCATCTCGGGTAGCCTTCTCAGAATTGGCATAGTAAAGTTTTATTAGCAGGATGAAAATTACTCGAAATATCTCGGTCAAAAGAGATCCCCCGTCGAATATGACCCCACACATAGGAAGATAACTTTCATAAGTATAAATTTCAGTAGTTGTTTTGCCAACCAGAAATTTAGTATGGGTTTAATGGTTAATTTTGTGAAAAAATTATGAACTCATGACGTCACACCATGGCTTTCTTATTATTCCCACACAGAGGTTGATTTAAGCCTTCCCACAATACCAAGCTTGAACCAATGGAATATTTAGTGAGGTCAAATTACCACTATGCAGATTTCAATCAACTGCTAATTCAAACTGAATTATGGATGTTAAAACAATTATCCCAGACATTTGTTTACATTACATCTCCCTTGTGTGACCTGTCAAGGTAATTTTAATTTCCTGGTCGCTATCATGGCTATAGGAATATATGCATTTGTACATGTCTTTTGGAAATAAATACAGATTTCACCCAGCATCACTCAGTAGTGGACAACGCAAAATGTAATGCATGACTTACAACTGCAACCTTCAGCAGAACGTTTTCTTTTGTTGTTAATATCTATGTGACGAACTTCCTTTTTAAAAAAGAAATGATCCTCTGCTTTGCATGCGTGAATGGATGAATCGGGGGAGCGTTATATTTTTGCAATATACAGGGTGTCCAAAAATTAACTACCCATTTTTAAATGCTTATAACTGTAAAACCAGGATTCGCATGGCAACTATAGACGTAAGTATTGATAGAGGAAACTTGTATAATTCTTTTGGTACCAAACATTATGCAATCAGTAAACTTCTAAGATAGCAAGAAGGTCTGAAAGTTCAAAGTGGTTGAGCCAATATACCATACAGTGTTGATACTCTTCTGCCACTTCACTATGAAGACATGACGCCTCATACAGCTAAATGGTTTAGAATGGCTTTATTAATCAACTTTTTCATGAACAATAATATTGCTCAAGGCAAAGAAACCCTGGCCCTTTCACTCCCATGATTTAAGTCCGCTCGATTACTTTTTTGAGTTATCTGAAGGACAGTACATTCCAAGACCATGGACTATTCCTGACCTGAAACAGAACATCACAAGTGAAAAGAGGAAGATCAAGAAGAACGCATGCACAAACGTCCAGAGCTTTGTCGTTAGAGTAAAAGAGTTTTTTTAAATCTGCAAGGAGGCCATCTTGAACATATTCTGAAATACTAGGCAGCTTAATCTGGATAAGGAGGTTATTTGATATGTCCCTGTGAGTGTAACTTTGAATGTGTAATAAGGGGTAATGCTGTTGGGTACCATTTAAAGATGAGCATAATGTGAGAGTTACGCTTTGACAAATTAAAAAGATTTTAATGAGCATTATGTAATTATTAAGACAAAGCCACGATCAAAATTCTTTGTATTAACATTGTAAAAGCTGTTTCGCTGAATTGGTCATTAAAATGATCATGAATGATTCTCCTGTCTTCAAAGATTGATCCCTCCTCTACATGTGACTCGCACATTTGTTTTTCTTGTCAGTGTGAAAGTAGGCTTTATACGTTTGACGTAATTTACGTTGAAAATGATTTTCAAAACTGGCAATTATATCATGTTTGGTACCAAATTAATTCTACAAGTTTCCTCTATCAATACATATGTCTATAGTTGTCATGCGAATCCTAGTTTTAAAATTGTAAGCATTTAAAAATGGGTAGTTAATTTTTGGACACCCTGTATGTTATTAATACCATTGAAAATACGCGCCAACGGGTAACATAGCTATGCGCTCTGTAGCCAGGCGCACATGATACGCGTACGCCCTAATCCACAATATCCAACCACCAAACCCTACGACCATTGCATATCTGGATATTACACGATCATGAATCAAGAAAGTAAATACAATGAAGCACAAGTTACTCTCCAACCACCGTACTCAATTTTAACAGATGCCTGAGGTGCATTATTCTATATGACAAGGTAATAAAGCTAGCCAGACATCAGAAAATTATGGTCAACTTACCTATATTGTGATCTGAATCACCCTGCGGTTATTCTACTAGATTATAAGTATATCTGTAAGTATATAGTAATAACGTAAGAGCGCAGTAACTACATTTGCTATTACATGCATGCTTGTTTTCCACATCCGATTTAGTTGATACGTCAGATGTTACAAGGTGTGTTGCAAAATATGCACAAAAAAGGAGTCGATGAAGAAAACAAAGCATATTCTTAAGGTGGACTCATACTCTCATACATTCGGTACCGAATGTATATTTGTGACGTCAAAATATATTCGGCATCAGATAAAAAGTATGAACCGGAGAAAGATACATTTTGCTAGTGTCCAGATGTTGCCGGCCATCAATACGTGCTGAATGGTGTTGTCAAGCGGGCTATATAATCCGTTTCAACTTGGCATGCATGGTCATCCAGTTTCATTCGATGTCGAATGATTTTGACGTTACAAGTATACATTTGGTATCGAAAGTATGACAGTATGAATCCACCCTTAGAAGGTCAATGAAACATACGAGAGGTGTTCATTAAGTTTGTTGTCTCAGGTAGAAAGACATGAGCTATGCAGTTTTTTTATTAATATGTTCTGTAGATCAACTCCATTGATGAATACTTGGAAAGTTTCAAGTAAATATATATACTTTGTTAAACAGTATAATGCCATTCAAGAAACTAAACAACACACTCGGAACCACAAGATTCTTCTGATCTAAAAACTCATAGATCCTGCACCCCTTTTATAATGATTGCCTTAGGTATACACATCATTTTATATGACTAGGTAATAAGACTTCAGCGACATCATGGTGATCTGTTTTATATCGTCGATCCTGAGGCTATTCTGCTAGATTGTTGCTATCTCACAAGATGCTTAGAAGCAAAGGGTATATTACGTTAGTGTTATAAATCCATAGAATAAGTTGCAGAATAGACGCAAGGCGAATGCGAGCAGGGTTAAGAAAAACATGGGCATATTGATTTGCTTGATTACCTCCTTATTTGTCATTCACTTCTTTTCGATGTCCATTATTTAGCAAAAACTTCACGACAAATAACAAGTAGTAATTAGATATATTGTTTTAAATTTATAATAATTGTTTACGAATATTTTACAAAATCTCTTCTCAATACGTCCACCCATGAACATTTAACCATCGTTAACCAATCAAAAAGACACTAATGGTAAGGTTGGCGTTTTAGGTAAAATCCATTTATACAGGTATCGGCATCATTTTGTATCATAGTTTGTCTTTTGAAATACTTTAACGTTTGCTTGATTACAATTGGTAGATTCTAACGGGTTCGCCGTCGGACAAGTTTTGAACTATCAAGCTTTCGTCAGGAGTAGCTCTGACTTCTTCAGGACAAATATTATTATAAAGACATGTGGGCCGTCACTTCCTACTGATGACTCGCATGAGCCATTTACTGAAGGTTGCCCCTTGTCAACAGTGTTAAAAGCAGATCACCTCTTTGAGATTGTGGTGGCTCTGGAAAGAGCCTTTCTGAAGGTTGCCCCTTGCCAACAGATTCACACAAAAGTAGGTTGCCCTTAACCTCTAATGTGTTGTTCTTATGAGATATTCGTGGCTCTTAAAAGAGTATTTCTGAAGGCTCCAACCGAACAGATTGCTTGATTGCTTAGCATTATTTATTAAATTAAATACTTGTTGAAATTCAGTTAAATGTGTATTTGAATTAACAGTGAAGAGAATGAAATGGTCCTAAAACACTATAAAATAGAATTAGTGATTTTCAAAAGTGACATTTAGCAACCTTATCAATTAAAAGCACATTTTGTACGACTTTCCCTAATAGAATTATTTGACTTCTTATTTGTGTTAGGTTTTATTTTATATGAAACCTCGATCAATATGGTATTATTGTATTTTAAGGTCATATTTACGAAATACAGATAGACTAGCTACCTTAGGAAACCATCTGACAATTTAAAAACAAGTAGCAGGTAATATGATATGAAACTAGTAAAGGAAACAACATTGCAAAATAGGTCACGGTATTTACATTTAGTAGAATTATGGTCATCCTTAGTTGTGAGATAAAATTTTCTACAGTAAGTAAACACAAGCCACCTAAACAATTTCGAAAAAAAAAGTTCAGAAAGCACAACCAATACGTGAAATATGTTTTAGAATATTTCAAATGAATACTGCAAATACCATAGCAGTTATTTGCTAAAGTAACCATTTAAAACTAATAGGTAGGATTTTTATGCTAAAATACTTACCGTTTTTGTTTTTTATGATTATGTTAAACCATAATACAAACTCCATTGTTCAAACTTAGACGCTAGGGGAATGAGAACTACAGTTGTATAACATGTATAAGGCAGTGATCACACAGACGTATACGGTTTACCCATTCTTGCAATTGCAGTGCGAACGCAGTACGTTGTGTCGTTCGAACGTTGTGATCAAAGCTTACGGTTGTTAAAAATGGTTTAAAGTAATCGTACGCCAATTCGTAACCATTCGTACAAACATGATACGATCGTCGTAAGGGTAATTGTGACCATGCCTTTAATTGGATTTATAAGGTCAATAACATTCCCACTAAATCAAACATTCTTTGAAATCTGTCTCTTGAAAAGTGAGTTCTGGTCAACCGCTTCGTGATGCGTGTATTAAATTTCCTGTTCTGTCCGTTCATGTGATGTGACCATAAGCTCAGTGCGTTTAAATTGTCTGAATTCTAACGAATACTGTGTGTTAGAAAACTGGAGCACAAAACGAGAGCATAATGAAGTACTAAAGGAGATTTTAGATTTATTAAACTGCAATGGCTAGAGTTGTACAGACCAATAAAGGGAAAAAGCAAATGGCAATAATAACATTTTAAGACACATTATACTTAATGTTGAAATATTAAAATAGTTGGCAACTGCCTAATGGTATTCGCGAATTCATTTTCTTATACTTGTTGGTAGAAATCATTAGAAGGTTTAAGATTGGTCAACAACATTTACTTTTTGTACCAAATAATTTCAGTGATACGCGTCACCTTCACCAGTACTCAAATTAAAGAACATACCGTAAAAATGCCTAATAACTAATCAGCTTTTACAGAAAACAATAACCTATCAGAATTATACAAACCTGGACATGATCCGGACCTTGATAAAATGTCGATCCTTTGCAGAGAAAATAAACTATTATATTGCAAAATAAGATAAGCTGTTAACTAATTGATTGTGTTACGATTTGTTGAAGTCTAATTGGGAAGAGCTGGTTACAGCCTGATTTTATGTCAAAGCAGTACTATTCTACTCGTATTAAACTGCCAGAGGTAAAATGACTTTGTGGCAAACAAAACCTAGACAAATTATGGTCAAGCTACATCGTAATGTCGATATTAGATTTTATACCCTCCGGTATTTCAAGATAATACGTCTCTATCGTTGGCGAATGTGAAACAGCATAAAAGCAGAATGAGTTGTATTGTTCAAAGCAAAAGTATAGATTATTAATTGAGATAACTGATTTTATTTTATACTGTTATATAAATTTCAAAATGAGGAATACCTAATGTGATCTGCACTCAGCTTCATGACAAATGTAATTCTAATAAGAGACTTGAACTTGAGTATCACCAAGATGTACGTGCAACATGTCTGCATTTGTTATTCCGGTTTGATATCTGGGGTCAGCAGCAGTCATCATGGTCGCCATTGTTCAATTCTTCCTTTGTGTTTGTCAATGTCAAAATGCAGTGATTAAAAATGATCCGGTCATCCGCTATTCTATCATAATCATAATCATTCCTTCAAAAGTCAAATGCAAAAACAGGTATTGCATTATAGTCTATGCCTTTAAAATATATACGTGTTGCCTGTTAAGATCAATATAATAATTTCCTTTAAAATGAAATCTTACACAAGTAAACTCAACAGTTAGGTTTTGTTTTTAATTTGCGTTTGTTTTCTCAAAAAAACAACTTGTTGATTATATCACACTTTTAAAAAAATCTTGAAACACACTTCATGTAAATTATAAGAAAGCAGTCCCTTTCTTCTTGTAGTAAATATGCCCGGGGTAAAATGACTTCGTAAGAATCAATACCTAGAAAAATTATGGTCAAGCTTCATCGTAATGTGGAGATCATTTTTTTTTACCCTATCGTGACTTATGTGAAAAGGCGTTAATGCAGAGTGAATAACAAACTTTGGATTACGGTTTTCTACATGTCTCTTGTTTGATTCATTGTAATAAAATATAATTAATTGCGATAACCGTGTAGTATTATACCAAACATACACACATATGCTATGCATTAAATATCATATTAATGAGTATATCAACATCTATCAACACATTATGTTAGATTAAGTGTTAAACTTATATACTCGTAGAAATCATGAACCCGAGTACGTGCAACCTGTTTGTATCGTTTTGTTTCTGATTTCTGGGATTACTAAGATCCAACATAGTCACAATTGTTTAGGTCTTCTTATGTTTTATTAATATATGGCCATTCAACCGTAACTAGCCGTACATGCAACCTCTTGGACCTGATAAAGAATATTAATTTTTCATACCTCATGTTCTTCAAATGAAATTTTGCAGGTGTACTGAAAATTAAAAAAAAATGTAAAAGTATAAAGATTATATATCTGCATAAATTTGATTGGCGGAATCACAACTTTTGCACATATTTTACTTTTACTCTAGAGTGCAAAAACACTTTGCTGCATTTACGACTGCTTAGAAATGAACGAACATAATGATATAATACAGTAATACAAAGTAAGATTGGGTCATCGACATTCTACTGACCACTATTAACATCATTCACTTGTTTCTGGGTTTCTTCCAAAAGCAAAGTACAGGAGCAGAAATTGTATTGTACTTTGCCGGTGTGTAATACGTGTAACAAATTAACCGGTTGGACGGAAACGTTGAGGTTTGTGTTTCAATATATTCATGTAAATGCTTAATTTTACATTAAAGTAACTGATGTTGAAATGTCAATAGAAAGCAAGAAAGGGAAAAAAGTGTTCCATCGGCTTTAAAAAGAGAATATTTTATATATTGATGTAGTGTTTTATTATTTAACCCGCTAATCCCAAAAATAGAAATAAGAAAATCAAAATTTTTTTTTTCGCTTTTACCCACAATCGTTCGCCGCCGCTGCAGTAGTTGCAGTTAAATCAGAGTTGCTACAATCAGCTACATTTCAGATTTAGGAGACTACAACTGCATCTTTTTGCCGCGGTTTACAATTTTGAAACTCTTATTTGTAAGTTTAAGTCGTTTCGGCTAAACATATTAATGTAACCACAAGTACTTATATTAATGCAAACAATGATACTTTTTGGTAAATTTCTAAATAAACTGAAAGGGCCAAATCATAGTCGGCCTCCAAACAAATTTTTTCCTACCAAACATTTGGTCGTGACGTCACCAAATATTTGCCATCGAATTTAAAGTATGAACGGGTAGCAAACATATGGACCAATTTTTTTCCTAACAAACATTTGGTCGTGATGTCACCAAATATTTGCCATCGAATTTAAAGTATGAAAGGGTAGCAAAAATTTGGTCCAATGTATATGGCAATCAATAACATGTGCAATCTAGCGCGAAATTTATTTGGTCTCAACTCGGTGTTGAAGTTATTTTGTTTGGAGCCAATCGTCATTTTGACGTCACGACCAAATGTTTGGTAGTGAAAATTTTGTTTGGAGGCCGACTATGATTAGGCCCAAAGCTGTTTATATTAGTATGAATATTAATGGCTTTGATCAGAAATACTTTATAAACGTTAAAAGGTGTATTTAAATCGTTGACACAGTATAACTAAAAAAGTAAAATCTATATTGCTTTTATAAAATCTTAAAAACTGATTTTTGCCAAGTACA
Source organism: Ophiothrix spiculata (assembly GCA_000969725.1). Classification (NCBI taxonomy): domain Eukaryota; kingdom Metazoa; phylum Echinodermata; class Ophiuroidea; order Amphilepidida; family Ophiotrichidae; genus Ophiothrix; species Ophiothrix spiculata. The sequence goes on from JXSR01S001367.1 coordinate 54,584, forward strand.
AAATGACACAGTATTTCTCCTTTAGGGATGATCTATTTTTTATATATATTATTTTGTAACTCGCAAACATAAGAATGTGTATTAGGTGTCTGAAGGATCTGATTATGAGCATGTGCATACCGACTAGAAGCAACAAGTAAATTATGTAAGCGCTGGGTCCTTTTAACCAATTTGCGTGGGTGAGGATGATTGTACACAAAACAGTTAGTTAGCACTATATAATTTTATTCTTTCAGAAATCGGCAAATTCTAAATGAATAATTAAACACAAAGTTGAATACTTTTTTAGAAAAATGTTGTTTTCAAGAAGAAGAGATAATGCTTGTGTATATTAAAATAAATAAATGTTTGACTATTTCTATACCTTTTAATAAATATATACATTGTATATATTATTATGCTGTTATATTTCTTTGTGGTATGGCACTACTTTTGATGTATATGATTTCATTCATATAGTTTATCAGAATGATCTTAAATGTTGGATTATGCATGATTCTAAATATAAGTGTATTAGAGAAACCTGGTCTATGAATTACAAACAGATCATGAATTCAGTCTCTAAATTAAATGCACTTTCTTCGTTTTCATCATTGATGATAAGCGAGAATTGTATCTGGATCCGTCATATTCTTCGAATAAAGAGATACCTACAGAAATTTTACATCATTACATAGTATGTTAAATATACCTGAAATGCGAAAAAGGTCACTAATATATTTTCTTCTTGGTATAGCTTGCTCTCTGTGCGAGTATCATTAATGATTTAAAAGACCAATTAACCGTATAATCAATATTGATAGGCTATAATTTTAGTTAATGTCGATCTCGTTGATAAAATTTCAACAGAAGGCACTCAATTCACCATTTAGATGGCAGACTGAGTTTATTGCTGACGATAGCCCATTTGATTTGCCTCGAATCACCTGTAGACACCATCTAATAAATGAGGCTAAGAGCAGAGAAGTATTTATATACTCGTTAACTAGAAACAACGTCCTGAGTAAAATATATAGGTCCAAGTCAAGTCACTGTTTTTGACGGGTTTTTTATTTTGACATTTTACTTCAAAGTAAAACTTTTAAACTTTGGGAAACAATGCCTGGTTAGTAAAGATGTATGAATAGTAATATGCAAACATAAAATATATTATGAACACAAAATAATACAAATAATTATTCGTACGTTCGTTGTCCAGACATACGTAGCACGACTTTGTGTTGCTGCTTTTGTCATTGTATTGGTCATATTTTTTTCTGGTTTACATTAATTACTTCACGGGGTTTCCCTTGGAAATACTCTTATAAATTAAATCAAATTTCGTGTCTGCTAGACATACGTTAATGGAATACGTGTTTGGAAATCTTATAGAAAAGCTTCTCAAAAATATAACGAAATGCATTGTTATAAATTAGCCAGACAGATTTTACTAAAATATAGTGGATTGTTATGTCTTCCTATCCTATGTCTTGTAGAGCAGGGTATCTATTCTAACACTATTACAATAATCATGCATAATTCTTTTCCTTTGAATATAGGTATGATGTAGTAACACTTTATTGGCGTTTTCTTGTTTTGGTTTAGGCTAGCCAGGTTTCAGTCTAAAATCATGAGGGAATCCCCATTTTTGGCACTCGATTTACATTAATTAAGAAAGTAAAATGACATCTCAATGATCATCAACAAGTGAAGACATTGCTCTTCAAAGGTTATCAAGTAACAAAGACCGCAATTAAAATACCTATACTGTGCCTTTTATTATCAGAGTTATTAATCAGCTAAATTGCCAGTGACGAAGGTATGTGACATTTATGTTAAATAAATAATCAATTACTATGATCCCTATTTGCCGAAATTGAAGCACAACACCAGATAGAATTTGATGATTTTTAATTTTAAGTTGTAAACGGCAATGCCATTTCAATTTGTTTTCGCATTGGCTTTAATCAAAAGTAACTGAAAATGATTATAATATTTTAAATTTGAATTAGGTTGAGCATTTCAACATCACAGTTATATACACTCTAGTTTATCGCCAATATATTTTGATCGAAATACGAGTTTATCACCTAATAACAGAGAATACCCCACTGCGCGCATAAGTTAGTAATATGCTAGTAACATTTTTAACACTCATATTGATAAAACTGCCTCAAAGCTTTCACAAAAAATAGGTGTACTGCGCTGTATTAGACAATATATTGACCAAAAGACAATCTGCATGATGTATAATGCCATCATTCTCACTCACATTGATTATTGCTCTCCCATTTGGACAAGCACCACAAACAAACTTGTCAACCGTATTCAAGTTCTCCAAAATCATGTTGCTCGCCTCACTCTTGGATGTAAGGTTAGGGATAAGCATGTAGCCGAACTTTACAATGAATTGCAATGGATGAATGTACATCAAAGGGCTAATTACTTTAAAACAACTCTCATGTTCAAATGTATCCAGGGCACTGCCCCCGAATACTTAAAGAGTGCAGTGGTTCGTTCACTGCCGCACAGTTATAGTACAAGATCGCAGAGTTCACGAAAAATGTACATTAAACGTACAAAAACTGACTGGGGCAGACGCACCTTTAAAAATGCGGGAGCAATGCTCTGGAACGACCTACTAACTTAAATTAAACAATCGTGCAATCTGCAAACATTTAAAGGGAAACTCAAAGATTTTATTTTAGTTGACTCACCAAAAATATGATAATTTTCTGATATACATTTAGTTGGTGTGTATTTGCCTTTTCTGTCATAGGCCCAAAACAAACTGCCATCAAATATCCAAATAAGCTACATTATCTATTTTTAAAATTGAATTTTGTACAGGCTCCAAAGGTATTTTACCTTTGGAGTAGGCTGCCGGTAGTTTACCTGCGGCCGTCTATAAATCCGTGCTTCTGCAGTAGTTTGTATTTAGAAATGTATTATTAGTCTGTTGGTATATTGTGGTATATTTATGTCTTCTTATATGTCTTTTTAAAGTCAATGAAGTTCATCATGTTTATAATTTGTATTTTAAATATATTCTTGAGATAGGCCTATACAAATCATACGGTGTCGGTGAGAAATTAATGTGCGCGTCGTAACAGTATATTTTTATGTATTGAGAGTCAAGAATGTTATTTGCGAAACTGTTGTTTAAAAGGATCCGGATACAATTTAAATTTGTAAGATTTTTACTCGTATTGTAACTTGTCAATGTTCTTTTTAATCTATTTTACTCTAAATGTACT
>JXSR01S001367.1:58469-83734 GCA_000969725.1 Ophiothrix spiculata
ATTAAATATATACATTTTAACACCATAAAAGTAGACATTTTTTAAAAGCTCACACTACAAGGATACCAAATATACAATGATACTGACATTATACAGGGTGTGTGAAAATTATACAGGTTGTAAACTAAAAAAAGCGTGTTAATTTTACTCTCTTCATAGACCTCTTTTATTCTACGCAGCCATCAACATAAAACAAAACAGGTATGGATTTATAATGATAAAACATATGGCTGTCAAAAAGAAAATTTAACTTTTCACTTAATATACATACGCTGAAATATATAGGGTGGTTGAAATTATATACATTGCAAAATGATTGTATGCCTCCATGGGAAATTTGGTGAGTTTTTATATGTCTTAGCAATAGCTGGCAATGCCTGAGACAAGTTACATTCAAATTTCTGCTTACTATGGCATTTTGCTGCATTTTTGTTATACAGTGGTGATCAAACATGCATTATCTCAATAATTAACCTGATCCAATAGATTTTGGGGTTTTTTTTGGTTACTGTAAATCCGTGCAATTATGATATTATGCATTTACAATAAGTCATTACTGTTATTCATCAACGTTTTCACAACGTGCGAAACTTGTCATGAACATTTTGACCTTTGAACATTGTTGAAACTAGTTGTGGAAATACCCTTAAAATGACAAAGTTTATCCTCGTCAAAATATATTCAATACATCACCTACCATTAATATTTTGGCATGCAGAGATATGTTTGTTCCTCAAGTGTGCAAACAATTATTCTTGTAGGATTTCAACTTTTGGAATGACGACTTTCGAAAGATTGGTCATTCTTCACAATTTTGTGTACACGTCGATGGGCTTTTCCTCCACCGTCTTTTCCTCCACCGCCTCCCCCGTTGAGTTTAATACCTACTGCAAATTTGTTGCAGTAGGTATTAAACTTCTTGAATAAAATTACATTAAACTACGAAGAATGAGTTTTTATGTTACATCTCCCCCATATGTGCGTGACCAATTCATGACCTATGATCACATATTCAACACAATGATTATCACTTGTGTATTTATAGCGTTTGTTCATGATATCCGAAGCTACCATGCTATACTTTACTTCATCATGACTACATACATTGCGAGTTACCCTATAAGTTTATCAATCTACCTCTTTGGCATGAGAATCTTTAATGATCATGATAATATGGCGTTAACGTCTATCAGGTTACATGGCATAATCACCGGACTCTGCTTAATTACTTGTGACTGCCATAACAAGTGATTTTGCAATCGTCCAAATTATGTCTGAGCAATCCCCAAACACGTTGAACTTCTAATCAAGGATAGAAAAGGATCAGTCGTAACTCAGAATTAGACAGCTCTTGACTGTGGTTGTGATGGGTAAAAATATTCTGTAGAATAATGTTGTTGACCAGTTTTGAACTTCTTATTATTATTAAGACCTACATTTTTGGAATTGCATTGCATATATACTTTCACGTTAAAAGTATCGTATATCTAACCTTTTGCGCAGGTTGTGCGCGCAATGTCATATGCTCAAAACGTAATATAAGGTCGGTTGTGTAGAAATCCCCGTATTTACAGTAATTTCAAGATGCATTTTAGACATATATACGAAAGTGGTCTATTCCCTTTTCGTGATAAGGTCGAAAGTGTGCAAAGTAATTAAACTGGTGATTTAAAATAAAAAGTAAATCATATATTGCGCAAAATTGCTTATTTACGTTTTATAATGTACAATAGTATTTAAAAACAGTTGAAGTAGAAGTACATCCAAATAATGTGGAACAGCATCAGTGTAATACTGCAATTAAGAGTATAAAAAAGGACATATCCATATCGGTAAAATTTGGCAAGTCAACATTATGTCATAGAAGGGACGGAGACAAATAAAGAAACCAATTTAGTGTACGGTTGTTAATCACGGAATATACGTCACTCTTATCATATGAAACAATCAGCCTCATATTTAAAAAATGGAGTTACGTTTTGTTGAAGTCTGAGAGTTGGTTACAGCCTGATTTTAAACTAATATCTTATGTCAAAGCAGTTCCTATTCTACTCGTATTAGAATGCCCGAGGTAAAATGACTTTGTAACAAGCAAAACCCAGACAAATTATGGTCAAGCTACATCGTAATGTCGATATCAGATTTTATACCCTCTGGTATTTCTAGATTATACGTCGGTGAATGTGAAACGACATAAAAGCCGAGTGAAGCTACATAACAACTGGACCACGTTGGCCTATAATCCACAATGAAAGTCTAGATGATTAAGGTAATGGACTACCTTGAATAGGTTGAATTCAGCCATTTTGGCTTTATAAATGTTCATTTTAAATGGTCTTTGTTTCATTAGAATCGGAGCTTCGGTTCCAAAGTTATGGCATTTTTTCTGTTTTAATAATTTCTTTTGTTTTTTAATTGTATTTCAGCCGGTGATATTCGTTAAGTATTTTACTGTTTTTTCACCCAGCGTTATCTTAAATTTTTGCTTCAAAAATTCATAATTTGAAAACGGAGTGACCTATGATTGTACTTTTTTCACCAAATGCTTTCTGTTCTATGTTAGAATAATTAAATGGCACCTAATTTGCATAATTATAACAAAACAGTGTTTCTAGACTCTATCGGTGTTTTTCCGGAAGCGTTGATTTTCTTCAGTTTACGGCTTCCTATTTGAAAACGATACATGCTATAACCACCAAATTTGGACATAATGTACTCCTTGACGTGCTATAGTGCGTAACAGAGCCTTTTTTTAAATTTGTATTTACTTTTTGAAAATGTTTTGTCGCATTTTTTGAAAAAATCATGATTTTTGCCAAATTTACCCAAATTTTACCAATTTTTATCCTGAAATCTAAAAAAAGGGCTCTGTTACGCAATTTTATAGATCCTTGAGTTCCAATTAGTAAAAAAAAAACCTTTCAAAAAATAAATTCAGGTATTGAAAAATGCCGTAAAAATACCCTAAAAAATCCAAGATGGCTGCCATTTTTATGCAAATTAGGGGATCTTTGACCCCATTTTTTCCCGATGAATTTGCATTGCCATAGGTAACAACATACTACCATATGAAAAAATTGACATGTAATATAAAAAAAAGATCATTTTCAAGGTAGCCCATCACCTTAATTGAGATAACTGATTTTATTTTATACTGTTACGTAACTTTCAAAATGAGAAATACCTAATGTGATCCGTACTAAATACCATGACAAGTGTAACTCTAATAAGATAAATGAACTCGGGTATCATCAAGATGTACGTGCGACATGTCTGCATTTGTTATTCCGGTTTGATTTCTGGGGTCAGCAGCAGTCATCATTGTCGCCATTGTTCAATTCTCCCTTTGTGTTTGTCAATGTCAAAATACAGTGATTGAAAATGATGCGGTCTTCCGCTATTCTATCATAATCATAATGTTTCTTTCAAAAGTAAAACGCAGAAACAGGTATCGAATTATTAGTCTATAGCTAAATAATACGTGTTTTCTGTTAAGATAAGAATAACTATTTCTTTTAAAGTGAAATCTTACACAAGTAAACTCAACAGTAAGGTTTTGTTTTTAATTTGCGTTTGTTTTCTTTAAAAAAATAACTTGACTATATCGCACTTTGAAACAGTACTGCTTTGAAAACAAGGTAAATTATGTCAAAGCAGTACCCTTTTCTACTCGTAGTATATTCCCGAGGTAAATTGACTTTGTAAGAATCAATACCTAGAAAAATTATGGTCAAGCGTAATGTGGGTATCATTTTTTACCTTATCGTGACTTTTGTGAAACGGCATTAAAGCAGCGTGAGTAACACAGTTTGGATTACGGTTTTCTACATGTCTATTTGTTGATTCATTGTAATAAAATATAATTAATTGCGATAACCGTGTAGTATTATACCAAACATACACACATATGCTATGCATTAAATATCATATTAATGAGTATATCAACATCTGTCAACACTTATGTTAGATTAAGTGTTTTACTTATATACTCGTAGAAATCATGAACTCGAGTACGTGCAACCTGTTTGTATCGTTTTGTTTCTGATTTCTGGGATTACTAAGATCCAACATAGTCACAATTGTTTAGGTCTTCTTATGTTTTATTGATATATGGCCATTCAACCGTAACTAGCCGTACATGCAACCTCTTGGACTTGATAAAGAATATTAATTTTTCATACCTCATGTTCTTCAAATGAAATTTTGCAGGTGTACTGAAAAATTAAAAAAAAAAATGTAAACGTTTAAAGATTATATATCTGCATAAAATTGATTGGCGGAATCACAACTTTTGCACGTATTTTACTTTTACTCTAGAGTGCAAAAACACTTTGCTGCATTTACGACTGCTTAGAAATGAACGAACATAATGTTATAATATAGTAATACAAAGTAAGATTGGGTCATCGACATTCTACTGACCACTATTAACATCATTCACTTGTTTCTGAGTTTCTTCCAAAAGCAAAGTACAGGAGCAGAAATTGTATTGTACTTTGCCGGTGTGTAATACGTGTAACAAATTAACCGGTTTAACGGAAACGTTGAAGTTTGTGTTTCAATATATTCATGTAAATGCTTAATTTTATATTAAAGTAACTGTTGTTGAAATGTCAATAGAAAGCACGAAAGGGACAAATTTGTTCCATCGGCTTTAAAAAGAAAATATTTAATATATTGCTGTAATATTTTATTATTTAACCCGCTAATCCCAAGAATAGAAATAAGAAATGAAAATGTTTCCTTAAAGGTTTGTTTAATTGATAATCAAATTTTCACTTTTACCCACAATCGTTCGCCGCCGCCGCTGCAATAGTATACAAATACAACATAGTTCGAGGGGAAGTATAGCTAAAAATGGCTCAAAATTAGTTAAACTTAATGAAACACACTTTTGAATCATTTTTCGTAAATGGGGTCTTCGGAATTAAAGTTGTCTTGAAATGAGCATTGGGGAGCGGAAAGAAGACCTGAAAAGGAGGTCTTGAGGGCGGCATATACCCGGTCGTACCTTACGTCAATGTAAGTGACTCCAAGGGGTTTGGTGGCTTGTGGCAGTAGCACAGGCAGATGGGAGGTAGGGGACAGACCAACCCTAGGATGGCAAAAAAAAAAAGGAATTGGGAAAACAAGATGGAAAGGACAAGAAAAACTGTGAACTTGCAAGAACACGGAAATGGTGTCCAAAAATTGCTGAGAATAGCTAAAAAAACATTTTTTAATCCACATGATTTATTTCGGTCTTAGTCTGGTTATGCTTGCTTGTGGGAGCAAAAAAATCAGGAGACTATGTGCTTTGAAATTTTCACTTTTTTAGTTAAATTTAGGCCTACTGATTTGAATGGCATCGTCAAGGTTTTATCGGATTCACTCAAAACAGCTCGAAATTTCCAATAACCTAACCAAAGGACCCTACATTCTTCGCAAAAAGTTGTTGGAACACTTTCGTGCACACAATTGCAAAACTAAATTAATAAGTCCATTGAATAGCTGTTAACATTAAGCTACTTTTCCCTCCCCCTTCCCCATCATTCAATGTTGCGACACCAAAATCACGCGGATTTCCTATGCCGCAACATTGAACGGGGGAGCGGGAGTACACTTACGCTTAAAATAAACATGGGTGTTCCAAGACTTTTTGCGAGGATTGCAGTAATTCTAGTTATATATTTATTTTGCAGTTCACAAACATACGAATCTCTATTAAAGTGTCTTCAGGATCTGTTTGTGAGCATGCGTAAATCAACTAGAAGCAACAAGTGAATTATGTCAGCACTGGGTGCTTTTAACCAATTTGCGTGGGTGAGGATGAGAGTACACAAAACAGTAATTTTATTCTTTCAGAAATCTGCGAATTCTAAATGAATAATTGAACCCAAAGTGAAATTAGGTGGGTTTCAAGAAGAAGAGATAATGCTTTTGCTATATTAAAATAAGTACATGTTTGACTATTTCTAAACTTCTAAATAAATGTTATTATATATACATTGTATATATTATGCTGTTATATTTCTTTTGAGGTATGACACTTCTTTTGATGTAAATGATTTCATTCATATAGTTTATCAGAATGATCTGAATCATTGTTATTATCTAAATGTTGGATTATGCATGATTCTAAATATAAGTGTATTAAAGAAACCTGGTTTATGAATTACAAACAGATCATGAATTCAGTCTCCAAATTAAATGCACGTCCTTCGTAGATCAGGAAAACAAGGATCTAGTGATAATTGCAACCCCCTAAATTTGTTATAGCCAGTCCCCCTGACCCCTGTATGTGGTACCAATGGATAGGTATCAGTCCCCTCTTTCCATTGATACCAAAATCAAGGTCATCCGTAAACGCATGACGTCACTGTGACGTCATACTTACCAAAATGTGAAAAATCGGGATTTGTACGCAAAGATCAAAATTTTCTATAAAAAAATCGTAGGAATATCCGATTTTAATGCGGTGATTTGTTAAATATTGTACAAAATGACTAGTTTTACCTAAATACCAAGTTTGAAATGGATATCTGCTATATAAATGACTAAAAAGTTCATTTTTAGAATTACGGAATTACACCAACGCCCCTAACCTCCGAACTTTGAACGGACACTGTATCCCCCCTGAAGGTGGTAGAGTCGAATTTTTTTCGCTAGAATAAGCGAAAAGGATGAATTTTTTTAGCGGCAGAAAACATTTTGGGGGGGGGGGGGGGTGTTGATTCACACCCCTCGTAGAACTAGGGTTAATGATAAGCGAGAATTGTATCTGAATCCTTCATATTCTTCAAATAAAGAGATACCTACAGAAACTTAAGATCATAACATAGTATGTTAAATATACCTGGCATGCGAAAAAAAATCACTAATATATTTTCTTCTTGGTATATAGCTCGCTCTTTGTGCGCGTATTATTAATGATTTAAAAGACCTATTAACCGTATAATCAATATTGATAGGCTTTAATTCTAGTACTGTCGGTTAAACTTTAACAGAAGGCACTTAATTCAACAACAAATCAAATTTAGATGGCAGACTGAGATTATTGCTGACAATAGCCCATATGATTTGCCTCGAATCAACCTGTAGACACCATCTAATAGATGAACTAATGAGGCTAAGAGCAAAGAAGTATTTCTATACTCGCTACCTGGAAACAACGTCCTGAGTAAAATATTTAGGTCGAAGTCAATTCGCTGTTTTTGAAGCGCGACATTTTACTTCAATGATAAAACTTTTAAACTTTGAGAAAACAATGCTTGGTATGTCAAGATGTATGAATAGTAATATGCAAACATAAAATGTATTTTGAATACAGTAGTAACACAAATATTATTATTATGTTCGTTGTCCAGACACCCGCAGCACGACTTTGTATTGCTGCTTTTGTCATCGTATCGGTTATATTTTTTCCCGGTTTACATGAATAATACTTCATGGAAATACTTTAATAAATAATCACTTATTCGCTCTCGCGCAGACATTCGTTAATGGGATACGTGTTTGGAAATTTTACAGACAGGCTTCTCAAGAATATGACGAAATGGATTGCAATAAATTAGCAAGACGGATTTGACTAAAATAGAGTGGATTGTTATTTCATTATTTTATGTTTACCTTATGCTATGTCTTCTAACACTTAACTTACATTCATCATGCACAATTCTTTTTCTTTGAATATAGCTTTGATGGGGTAACACTTTATTGGTGTGTTTTTTGCTTTATCCACACTGCAGTTCGTGATTGGAACAGTGGGCAACATTTCTGAAAATGGTGTTGCATCCTTTAAGAGCAGGGTGCATGAGTATCTATTGTCTTGTGTTTAAGGCTTCTGCCCCTGCACTCCAGTTTTCTTGTGCTGTTAACCACGGATTAGGCCATGGGGATATCTACCATAGTCACATACATTTCATCTTTATTATATTAAACGATTTATACAGCCCGCCACCGCGGCAGTGTGGGTCGGCTAAATACGCCTCGCTGAGTGGCTAGATAATCAGGCCAATCTACATCCGTGAGTTTTCGTTTAACGCTATGTAAAAACAAATGCTATACGATTAGTTGAGATTTGGCGTATTTTAGAAAAAGTAGAAAAATCAACAGATCAAAAAACTTGTTTCATCCGATAGCATAGACTTCAAGCTTTAATGTGAAGTAATCTGTGAACGCATTTGACCAACATGAGATGTTACATGGCTGAGTGAAAAGCTGACTTGCGAAAATTTAAGTAAAACTTAGACTTTCTACATCAATATCTCGTCACGAATTCGACATTGTATTATGAAATATATATCATAATGTAGCTTATTTTGTCAAGATTACAATGATACCAACCTTTGTGGGGTAAAACAAAATTGTTTTTGAGAAAAATACGCCGAAGCTGCGACAGGTTTTTCACGCTTTGCGATTCAGACCCGGTTTACATATGGCAGCTATTTATTATTACCTCCAAAATCCCTACTTAGAAACTCACAAAAGAGTAGCTGCCATATGTAGTATTTCCAAAAAATGACTCTGAATGTTTCTTTGGTATACATTTAAAATCACCCCTATGCCAAACAACAAGGTCACTAGGCTTTTATTCAACATGAAAGGGTTTTTATCACTTGTCGTAATTGATGATCAATTAAAGAATCAGACGCTAACTGCATGAACGATCTTGAGTGCTTGTTTTATAAAACCGGTGCCACAGAGCAAGGAAGTTACCTTGCACAGAGTAACAGAGATGACACTAAGCTCAAAACAAGACCCCCCAATTATAGCGTAGTATGTGGACTATAAAGTATAGAGTGTGCTGAGCAGAAAATAAAGATGAAATGCATGTGTAGTGCATCGATGCTTATGCTAGATGTTGCTATTATTGTTAACTTACGCATTTTTTAAAAACGGCTAGCCAGGTTACAATCACAAATCCAGAGGAAAATCCCAATTTTTGGCAATCGGTTTACATTGATTATTAAGGAAGTAAAACGACATCACAGTGAACATCAACAGGTGACGATATGGCACTTCATAGGTTGTCAAGTAACAAAGACCGCAATTATAACACCTATACAGGGTGTCCCAATAAAAATGCATCACTTTTATTTTTGATTATATCTCAGGAACCAATACTTGAAAATAAAAACTTTTTTCATAATACCACTTAGTATAGTGTAGTCTTTAATCAAGAAAATTTTGAGCAAAATCCGTCGAGCCGTTCTTGAGAAAACAAGAATTTTGTAAGAGGACTCGATTTTACTCCATTCCAATGGGGTTTACCGCTGTAACTTATGTTTATCATGTTAATAAAGCACATCTTTGGTTACTATTGATCAATTTATTTTAAACCTGCAAAACAGACACCTAGATATCACAACATATGGCACAGATATTAAAACATAATAATTTTGATATCTTTTTCGGCACTGAAAGTAGCACCGTTACTCAATTTGTAGGTTTTGCTGTTTTGCAGAGTTAAATAAAATAAAAAACAGTTCACGGTTTCGCAAGCAAACTTAACCGAGGCACAGCTTTCCTTTAATGCAAAGTCTATTTCAAAAATATTTTGTATCTTCTACGTGTTGACTTTTTTCATAACTAAGTAAATCTTTATGATTGTCACTTGGCACAGCACAGAGAAAACAACAAAAACAGTCCATGATAGCTAACGTTGTATAATTTTGGTACAATTTCAAGTTACTTTTAAGCAACTCTACCTTTCACATGTCCACAATCAGTTTCCCGGTACCTTTGTGTTCTTATCATCATGATCCTGGTCCAATGATATGCTCTACATCCCGGACGATGATGGGAGTTGAGTGTGATCAAACAAGCTTGCAACTTTTGATCAGGTTTATTCAAATTCTAAATTTTCTGTTGTTGTAGTTGTTGTTGTTGCTTTTGTTGTTGTTGTGGCTGTTGTTTTGTAGTTGCTTTCCTGTGAGGGTGTTTATCAATGAATAAAATGAGTTTCACATTTAGAATAGGTCTACTACTGTGGTAAGATGGTCATGTCAGATCGATGATAGTTAGAAATATGAGTTACTGTGGTAAACTCCATTGGAATGGGATAAAATTGGGTCTTCTTACAAAATTCCAGTTTTCTCAAGAACGGCTCGACGTATTTTTCTCAAAATTTCACCGATGAAAGACTAAACTATACTTATTATTATTAGGGGTGGGCAAATGACAATTTTTTTTTCAAAACAGGTGAATTCTATGGCCATTTTGGCTGCTGAACACAAATATGACAATTATTTTGACCTACGGTGAAATCTTATATTGGTTCCCGCCTTTTTTATGAAAAATGGCGGGAAATGGGTTTTTGGTCATATTTTTACGTTAAAATGCATGAAAGTGATGTGTAATATGTCTTTCTATATATTTCTGAGGCTGCTGAATTCAAATATTAGCATTATTAAACCATAGGAGGAAGGGGTAGGGTGATATCTGGTAGAAGTGACAAAAAATGGCGGGAAAATTGTCTTTTGGCCACATTTTTACGTTAAAGAGCATACAAGTGTATGTTTAATGTGTCTTAATATATGTTATGGTGTTACTGAGTTTAAATATTAGCAAATTTAAGACATTGGAAGTGAGGGTAGGCTGATATCTATAACAAATGATAAAAATGAAATGACTTTTTGACCATACTTAACGCCTGGAGTCAACCGTTTGTTTTCCAAAATCGGTAAATTATATATGAACGACTATAAGATACATCTTACCATAAGCCTAGAGTATATTGTTCAACAGAGTCTCAACAAATGGAATATATAATTGTCACAAATGATCTTGATGGCACAACAAAGATAGGTGGTCACCATATTTACGATGTAAGCAGACCACATCACCATAGCTGGACCAGGGCTGGACCCTTTGGGTAAAAGGACAGGGTATGGATGAACTGAGATCAGATCTATAGATATCGGGATAGCAGACAGTACTGCAGACTGTGTCTAGAGCTTTGGAGTAGACCAAAACAAAATCATTCAAGTGCTGTGAATCTTGGGCTTAGATCAAGTAATAGATATGTTCAAGAACACAGAACAGAAAATTGGTGTACACCAGCCACTGGAGGTCTAAGCAGGAGAGATACAGTCAAGTTAGCTCAATCGGTAAGGCGCTCGCTTGCGGTGCGAAAGGTCCTTAGTTCGAACCCCGCTGGTGCCAAAAGTTGAGTGTGCTTGAAATTCCCTTGGACAACTAACTGACTGCTAATTGTCTCATGGAAACCCGTACGAAACTCGGGGAGTTGATCCAGGCAGCGATGGTGCGTATGTGGGCTGATCATGGTTCAGCGCCCCTAGAGGTTGTCGCAGAACCTGAAATGATGCTTGATGTGGAATGGAGCTTACTTGGGCCACAGTGGTCAGCAAACACCTGTAAAGTGTGCAGAGGCCGAGTGGAATTACAAATCTGGGAGGTATAGCGTATAGGTATATAAATCCCCAGTACTTATTTTTGTTTATTTAGAGATCTTTCAATCCAAGGATCTTCAATGCATACTCTGTCTTATAATCACCATCTCTAATGTACACCATCTCTAAATACTGCCCCCTTGCCATGTTCAACACCCAGTGTCCCTGTAAAATGACTCTATGTTGGCAGTTAAAGATTTTAAGGCTTTGTAGTCAAAATTTTTGGAGAAATTGCAGAACATGCTAAGTACTTTTGTGGTACCAATTAGCTCATATCCAAGCTTTCTTCAATACATTTATGGACACTAGGAACAACAAGTTTGTTCTCGCAGTGCTACATCTCTTTAGAATGAGTGGTTAAAAATGCTGTTCTGAGATTTACACAGTGATGGATCATCTTATCATCTCCCCAATGATGGAACAACCGGACATTGACAAGATGAGCGATCATGATACTGTATACAGAACATGGACAGGAATGAAGAGTTTTCTTGAGTACAAATTGATTAGAGAAGATTACGGTTGGGTCAGATAGAAGCAGCATCTATCTGGAAGAGATAAGCTTGATTAAGCTGTGATCGACAAAGTTACTTATACAAGAAAGAGTGAGTTGCCCAAGACTGATTACTTCAGACAATCAGATGGTGACAGTGATGACATTAAGTATGCTCCTTTAAGTAACTTTGGATGTAAGTCTGCATTTATAATGGACAGACGGCTCGTCAATCAGTTGTCTTTGTCTTGCAGAAGCAGCTATTCATCAGATATTATGTTACTTGAATGTATTGTAAATAGTTTTGTATGTAACATTATGAGTACACTATTAGTTCATGTGAACTTTGAACAATTGATGCCATTTTTAACAACTACTGCTTGTCTTCCTCAAAGTTTGATTTAATGAACCATGCAGGACCTACCTACAGCATCTATGCTGTCAGCCTATTGCACGGTTTCGCCATTTTAGGGAGAGCCTCAATCTGGCTTGCGAGGTGAATGGGAACTTACATAATAATGGCTCATTCCAGTGAAAACTAAACCTTTTTTGATTTCAAGCAAAAAATCAGCTTTTTTATTCGACCATATGAGCAGTTTTCTGTCATACGTTTGTTACTCGGTACATGAAAAGTATTTTCAAATCAGAAATTTTAACTTTTTTCTATCCGTAGATGAATCAGCACATGTTTTAATTCAAAAATGTCACAAACGTTACCAAAAAGTTACACCAAAATGTCGCAAACGTTACCAAACAAAACATTTCATTAAAAGAAATCCTGATGATAGAATTTCCTACCACTTTTATGAGGTCTTTGTAAATATGTTTCCCATCATCAAGCCGAAAGTTGCATATCAATGTTTCTCAAATGGCAAATTCCAAGACTTGTGCACACAAATAGCCATTTTTAGGCAAATTTAAACCCCAAAATGCACTTTTTTCACTCAAAATGATTCAAATTTGATATTACATATGACTGAATATGCATGATAAATACATACTTCTGGTCTAAGTGACCATAAAAACTTATGTTAAACATGTTTAGCAATAGTTGTATATTTTTTAGGTCACAAAATAGTAATTTTGGGACCAAATTTACACATAAATGACCAAAAATGCTGATTTTTTACCCCAAAATACCCTAAATCGACATTAATAATGACCCAACAGGTATGGTTTGTCTAATTTTGTATCCAGTGACCATGAAAACATATATTTAGACATATTACAAGCCATATTCGCACAGATATTAACGGTTTTACATACGAAAACCACATTTTGAGTGATTTTGGCGGCCATTTTGAAAAATCACTTGGAACCAATATCAGATGTAATTTGAAACAAAAACACTTACCATATTTGTATTCAGCAGCCAAAATTGCCACAGAATCCACTTGTTTGAAGTTAAATTTCCCAAAAAAGGTTTCATTTGCCCACCCCTATTATTATTATGAAATAAGTTTTAAGTTTTGTTTATTGGTTTCTGAGATATGATCAAAAATAAAAGTGATGCATTTTTATTGGGACACCCTGTACTGTGCCGTAATTTATCAGAGTTATTAATCAGCTAATTTGCCAGTGACGAAGGTATGTGACATTTATTTTGTATATAAAATCACTTATAAGTTTTAGTTTAGAATCATCAAACGGCAATGCCATATGTATTCGCCATTGGCTTATCAAAAGTACGTGAAAATGATAATGTTATTAATTTGAAATAGGTTGAGCATTTCAATATCACAGTTATGTACACCAAACAGGTTAAAATATCTGATAAACAGACTGCCAATATTTTTGTTCGAAAAACGAGTTTATCAACTGATAACAAACAATACCCCCTGCACGCATAAGTAAGTTTGATAGTAAGTACAGGTTGTAACATAAAAGATTATACATTGTTATCTATGCTAAAAAAAAAGTTACACTATGTATCATATTGTTATTTACTTATATGGAAATTCAATTTCTTTAGCTACAAAATGCACTTTGTTTCATCCAAATTGATGTTCTACAAGCAGAGATATGGCAAATATACTGTCCTTACCTTAAAACCACCTGGGCCAGTCTATCAAAATCATTTACCGGTAGCACAATAATGGCACATAATGCCCCAAATCAGCCATACGATATTCAACACCATAACGAGGTTGTTATAGAGGTAATAAAGGAATAAAACTCTTAATTATGACCTTGCCCGTAAACTGCTGTAGTCTTGATGTTGGACTGGACTCCAGAATATTTTAAAGAGATATCTTATATGATGAGACAACATATCCGCTAAATGGCAGAGTCAGTACGCATTCACTTTAATACTACCCAGAGGTCAAAGAAAACACTGTCATTTCTAAACTGAATTTCTTTAAAACTCAATTTTTATCAATAATTTAGGTAGGAAAATTAATTCTAATTTCCATATTACCCTTTGAATATTAAACCAAAACTGTGTGAAATAAAAATGCAAAAGGATTATTGAATAAAACACTTTACTTTCAACTCTCCACCAAAGATACCGAGTCTTCGATGCAATTGTTTATGCTTACTTTGGGATATGAGTAATATTTTAACCAATTAAAACTTGAGTTTTATAATAAAATTATCCTTGATTAATTCTTGTCGTATGAAAGAATAAAAACATAAAAAGTTATTTCAAATGAAGTGTGCATTTCTAAACTGAATTTCTTTAAAACTCAATTTTTATCAATAATTTAGGTAGGAAAATTAATTCTAATTTCCATATTACCCTTTGAATATTAAACCAAAACTGTGTGAAAAAAAAATGCAAAAGGATTATTGAATAAAACACTTTACTTTCAACTCTCCACCAAAGATACCGAGTCTTCGATGCAATTGTTTATGCTTACTTTGAGATATGAGTAATATTTTAACCAATTAAAACTTGAGTTTTATAATAAAATTATCCTTGATTAATTCTTGTCATATGAAAGAATAAAAACATAAAATGTTATTTCAAATGAAGTGTGCCTTTTGTCATTCTATCTCACTGCATTGTTAATCTTCATTGAATCATAAAAACTGTTTACGCTGAAATAATTGTGAAATCGACCCAGGTGGTTTTCACCGGTCTTTACTTAAATGGACGTAACTTTTGACCCTGAACATTAAATGAGATCACTTAAGCTGCTTCAGGTAGCCAATTAAGTAGCCTTTCAAATAAAGGAAAGTTTGTGATTTCAATGTTTTTACTTTCTTGGTGATATCGCTAACACAAATGTATATTTTTTTCTGTTACAACCTGTATAATAATATACCAAACATTTTTAACATTATGTTGCGTTTTGCTGATGTCTTATTGAGAAGTTAGATACAGTAAAATCTACTAATGCCTTTCATTTTACTTATGTCAAAGCATTATCGTTTCTACTCGTAGTATTACACAGGCCAGAGGAAATATGACTTTACAAGAAGCTAAACCTAGACAAATTAATGGTCAAGCTAACTGCGGTAACTCTAGATTATAAGCCTCTGTCTTGGCTGAATGTAAAATAAAATTGAAGCAGAGTGTTAGGATAACGACTGTCTATAGGTCAGTTAATTGAATCAAAGCAAAAGTGTACATAATCGATTGTGATATATATTTTTATATCATGATTACAGTTATTTAAGTCGTGCAATAGTTTGTATTCATACACTCTGCGTTAAGTACGCGTTGAAATTGTTAATCTAATTGGACAGTTGGTAACTTATACGCATTCATTAATCTCGTCTAGTTGCACGCTGCGTATCGCGTAGTGCGTTGTACAATTTCATGTACGCGTACGCGTAACATGCTCGCGCTTTAATGGCAAGTTTCATTTTAAAAGAAAGGTAAATCTAAATTACAATGATGGGACGATGGATGGTTGTATTTTCTATATTTTATAGAAATAGCAAGCACATTTTAAAATAATTATAGTATGCCGTTTAATTTATTTGCAATTTTATTCTAATCATTGTCATTCTAATCATTGTCGAAGTTGTCCAACTCACTCGGCTGCGCCTCGTGAGTGCGGACAACTCCAACTTCAGCACGTGTGCATTATTGTTGTACAATTTCACTCGCGTCAAGTAATACGCAGTTATTAATCTATAACTATTGCACGGCATGCAACTTGTGTGAGATCATGATATAAAAACAAATATTGAATGCCTATGCACGTTCAATAGTACAAAATATACCATTCGGTCAAATTTGGACTGATACGCCTCGTGAAATAAATAAGTCAAAATTTGACCTCATGATATATCTTGTACTATTGCACTCTCAGGCATTCAATATTTGTATAATATTGCATGGAAGTGTAGAACACATGGTCACATTCGCTCTAAGTATCAATAATGAAAATAGCAACATCCATCAACATTAATGTCATAATAAAGCCACTCTTACAGAATACATTAACGCAAATGCTTTAGAGAACGTGTAGAATATTTTCATTTTGCTCTCAGTTTGAATCTTTTGGTCAGAAACATTCATCAATTTATCGTTTGTTCAATTATTTCATAATTTTTCCAGTTTCAATATGCAGTAAAAGGGAGATTTGGCCTACCATCATACAATTATAATCAATATAATTTTTTTTTTCGTTGAATTTATACAGAAACGGATACTGAGTATGTTTATAGCCACGTTATAATTTCTGCAATCAAACACAGAACTAATATTTTATGGAGTAAAAACTTTAAACTTTAGTGTCTGCTTTTTTAAACTTGATATTTTTTAAGTAAATTTAACAAATTGATAAAGTCGCCTTTCGTAGAAGTCTAATTGCGAAGAAGTTTGATACAGTCAGATTTAATAATATCTTTCAGTTAGCTTATTTCAAAGCAGTACCATAACTACTCGTCGTAAATGTGCCTGAGGTAAGTGACTTTGTAACAAGCAAAATCTGGACAAATTATGGTCAAGCTACATTGTAATGTCGATATCAGATTTCCTAGCCTGCGGTAATTTTAGGTTAGGCACTGGAGAACAATTAGGCCACAATTTGGCCACAGTCGTAATTTTTCAAGATGGTGACCATAGACTTGAATATGCACCGATATAGTTACAGAACATGTAATGAAAATTTTACAATTATCTTGAGGTAAACAACCAAACCTACGGTCGCCATTTAGGAAAATTAAGGCTGTGGCCCTGTTGCGACCGGCTGCACAAAGTTGTGGCCTAATTGTGCTCCGATGCCTTATAAGCCTGTATTGTGACTGAATGAGAAATATCTTTGAAGCAGAATGAAGCTTCAATTGCATTATGGTTTCCTTCTAGCAACATTTGGATCACGATAGGTCAGTTGTGTGATCCCAAGTGAAATGGATAAAGTGAATGAGATAGTCTAGTACGCACTGAGTAGCATGATAAATACATCTATACTGATGTCAAAAGTGTCAATTTAACCAAAAAAAATAACCAAGATGTAGGTACAAGATGTTGCATTTGTCGTTCCGTTTTGATTCTTAGGATTAGTAAAATTCACCATGGTGACCAATATTCAATTTTCCTCTATTTTATTCAATGTCAAAATGCAAGAATAGCACATAAGATTTTGGTCATTCGAAATTCCACTGACTACAATCACTATCATTCAATACTGTTTCTGGGTGTCTTTCAAAACCAAATTCAGAAACAAATAAAAATATAGTGTCGGTCTCTTGAAACACGTGCAACAAATTTTGGTTTATGAGTTTTAATATAGTTAGAGTTCTTTAATAATGCTGCATCAAAAATGAAGTGTTGATAGCATCCTTCGATAAAAAAAATAAATAAGGAAAAAGAAACACATGTATTACAGTTGACGTTATTTGGCTTGGTAACAATTTAGTTTTAAAGAATATAAAGAACATATTACATTAAGATTTCTATACGTTGACGTAGTATTTTGCACCATGTTGATGTTATGAAAATTGAACACTTAAAAAGTAATAATAAAAAAACCCAACACGTTTCTGTAAAATTACTAGACCATGTAAACACAGGTCAGGAGGGGTCTTGTCGCAAAGAAGTTGCGATGAGTAACGGAAGCACTCCATCAAAGATATATTTACTAACTTAATTAACAAAGCCAGTTTGCTAAAGAGGAAAGAGTAATTTTTATACCATAAATAAGGAACAATATTATCTGATATTATTGCGTATGAATATTAGAGTAACAATGGCTTTTATCAGAAACCCTTTATAAACGTTAAAAGGCGTTTCTAAATCGTTGACACAGTATAACTAACATAGTAAAATCTATATTGCTTTTATAAACTTTTAATAAAAATTGAGACAGTATTTAACTCCTTTCAGGATGATCTACTTTATATATTTATTTTTTAACTCACAAACATAAGTATGTGTATTAGGTGTCTGCAGGATCTGATTATGAGCATGCGCATACCGACTAGAAGCAACAAGTAAATTATGTAAGCGATGGGTACTTTTAACCAATTTGCGTGGGTGAGGATGAGAGTACACGAAACAGTTATTTAGCACTGTGTAATTTTATTCTTTCAAAAATCTGCGAATTCTAGATGAATAATTGAACACACAGTAGAATACTTTTTTAGAAAAATGTGTGTTTCAAGAAAAACAGATAATGCTTATGCTATATTAAAATAAATAAATGTTTGACTATTTCTATACTTCTAAATAAATGTTATATATATGTACATATTATGCTGTTATATTTTATTTGAGGTATGACACTATTTTTGATGTAAATAATCTCATTCATATAGTTTATCAGAATGATCTGAATCATTGTTATTATCTTAAATGTTGGATTATGCACGATTCTAAATATAACGGTATTAGAAAAACCTGGTTTATGAATTACAAACAGATCATGAATTCAGTCTCCAAATTAAATGCACGTCCTTCGTTTTCATCATCAATGATAAGCGAGAATTGTATCTGAATCCGTTATATTCTTCGAATAAAGAGATACCTACAGACATTTTAGATCATAACATAGTATGTTAAATATACCTGAAATGCGAAAAAAATACGAATATATTTTCTGGTAAAGCTTGCTCTCTGTGCGAGTATCATAAATGATTTAAAAGACATATTAACCGTATAATCAATATTGATAGGCTATAATTGTAGTTACTGTCGATAAAACTTTAACAGAAGGCACTTAATACAACATTAAATCAAATTTAGATGGTAGACTGAGATTATTGCTGCCGATAGCCATTAGATTCGCCTCGAATCAACCTGTAGACACCATCTAATAAATGAACTAATGAGGTATGACACTACTTTTAAGAGCAAAGAAGTATTTCTAATATCGATGGAAACAACGTCCTGGGTATATAGGTCGCAGTCAATTCACTCGGTTTTTGACGCCCGACATTTTACTTCAAAGATAAAACGTTTTAAACTTTGAGAAAACAATACTTGGTAAGTGAAGATGTATGAATAGTAATATGCACACATAAAATGTATTTTGAAAACAATAGTAAAACATATTATTCTTATGTTCGTTGTCCAGACACCCGCAGCCCCACTTTGTTTTGCTATAAAAGTTCTAAATAACGGATTTTCGTCGTATTTTTTTTGCTAATTAAGAAGGGAAATGATGATTCTAACATGTTTTGTAAGTTTGAGTCATTTGGCATGCATACATTTTTCAAAATGGCGACTTTAAAATGTCAGGGATTTCACCCCCCCCCCTACACCACAACTTTGACGGCCTACCCTAACCCCACCTTAGGTGCTACCCCCTAGTTTTTTCATCAAAATGACCGCAAAGGATGTAATAGAGATTACCTAAATGCCTGGGGCCGGTTGCTTTTGCGTTTTTATGAAGCGGGGGAAAAACATTAGAGGGTTGCAACCCCCCCCCCCTTCGGAGAACAAGGGTTAAGGAAGTAAAAAGACATCCCAATGAACACCAATAAGTAAAGATATGGCCCTTCAAAGGTTGTCAAGTAACAAAGACCGCACTTCAAACACCTAATGTGCCTTAATTAACAGTATTATTAATCAGCTAATTTGCCAGTGACGAAGATATGTGAATATAAAACAAATTACTATGATCCCTATTTGCTGAAATTGAAACACAACAACATATAGAATTTGATGATTTTTAAGTTTAAGTATTAGAATCATCAAACGGCAATGCCATTTGTATTCGCCATTGGCTTTTCAAAGGTAACTGAAAATAATAATGTTTTAAATTTTAATAAGGTTGAGCATTTCAACATCACATTTATATAAGTACACCAAACAGGTTAAAATATCTGATAAACAGACTGCCAATATTTTTGATCGAAAAACGAGATAGCAGAAAAGTAAGTACTCAACATTTTTAATTGAGAATTCTATTCAAAAACACTAATTAATTATGTTGCATTTTGCTGAAATCTTATTGAGAAATTAGATACAGTCAAATCTACTAATGCCTTTCATTTTACTTTTGTCAAAGCAGTACCTTCTCTACTCGTAGTAAAACATGCCTGAGGAAATATGACTTTACAAAATGCTAAACCTAGACAAATTATGGTCAAGCTACATTGTAATGTTAGTATCAGGTTTCGTAGCCTGCGGTAATTCTAGATTATAAGCCTCTGTCTTGGCTGAATGTTGCTGAATGTGAAATAGAATTGAAGCAGAGTATTAGGATAACGATTGTCTATAGGTCAGTTATTTGAGTCAAAGCAAAAATGGACATAATCGTTTGTGATAACTGATGTCGCACATAGAATTGAAGAATACATGGTCAGATTCGCTTTAAAGGTGTAGGTTCCTATTTTAACATGTGTATATTCCACTTTTAACTGATTGACCTTGATCTCTATAATTTTAATTTACGGCATCAATGTTTGCTTTATTCAACTTGCTATTTTATTATAAAATATAACACATTGATAAAGTCACCTTCCGTGGAAGTCTAATTGCGAAGAAGTTTGATACAGTCAGATTTAATAATATCTTTCAGTAAGCTTATGTCAGAGCAGTACCATAACTACTTGTCGTTCCTGACTAAATGTGCCTGAGGTAAAATGACTTTGTAACAAGCAAAACCTGGACAAATTATGGTCAAGCTACATCGTAATGACGATATCAGATTTCCTACCCTGCGGTAATTCTAGGGTATAAGACTGTATTGTGACTGCATGCGAAATATCTTTGAAGCAGAATGAAGCTTCAATTGCATTATGGTTTCCTTTTAGCAACAATTGGATCACGAAAGGTCAGTTGTGTGATCTAAAGTGAAATGGAAAAAAGTGAATGAGATATAGTCTAGTACGCACTGAGTAGCATGATAAATATATCTATACTAATGTTTAAAGTGCCAATTTAATAAGAAGTATAACCAAGATGTAGGTACAAGATGTTGCATTTACTTTGATATTATACGATCATGAATCAAGAAAGTAAATAAAATCATGCGAAGCACAAGTTGCTCTCCAACCACCGTACAATTTTTAACAGATGCCTTAGGTGCATTATTATGTATGACAAGGTAATAAAGCTAGCCAGACATCGGGAAATTATGGTCAACTTACCTATATGATCAGATTTCATACCCTGCGGTTATTCTACTAGATTATAAGTATATTTGTAAGTATACATGTATAGTAATAACGTAAGAGCATAGTAACTACATTTGCTATATTTCCACATCCGTTTTAGTTGATACGTCAGATGTTACAAGGTGTGTTGCAGAATGTGGACAAAAAAACTTAAAACTTTCCATTTAGAGGTTTTCTGAAAACTGGAAAAAAAAAAGATAACTTGAATAACATGCATTGCCCTTAAAATGTTTCTCATATGCGCTACACCCAACGAATTAAGTAAAGAAATGGTTTCAAGACTTTAAAACAATTCTCTTTCAGGTGGCACTAAGATTATTAAGGAACTAAGATTACTTTTACTATGGTTCTCATCTTAAAACACAATAATCTAAACATGTACATATTAAGGTCGCGTCACGTAACATGTTTACGTCCAGTTGTATAGCCAGGTGGGCAAGAGGGACCGGTCTCTGCCCCCTGAAATTTGTTGATGCGAAAATTGGGACGGAAAGGGAAAAAATCGGGACGGAATGAAGCATGAACGGGAATCTTACGAAAAATTGTGAAGAAAAAGACTTATAAGTTAAACATTATAATGCCATTCAAGAAACTAAACAACACATTCGGAAGCACAAGAATCTTCTGATCAAAATACTCATAGATCCTGCACCCCTTTTATAAAGATTGCCTTAGGTATACACATCATTTAATATGACTAGGTAATAAGACTTCAGCGACATCATGGTGATCTGTTTTATATCGTCGATCCTGAGGCTACTCTGCCAGATTGTTGCTATCTCACAAGATGTTTAGAAGCAAAGGGTATGGCAAGCCAAATGTACAATAAGTCGATAAACATTGTTTATCACAGATAAACAGTGTTTTTCAACAGATAAACAGTGTTTTTCAACAGACATCGGGAAATTATGGTCAACTTACCTATATGGTGATCTGAATCACCCTGCGGTTATTCTACTAGATTATAAGTATATCTGCAAGTATACACTCCCAGTCAGAAGTGTTTGCGTACGCTTGAATACGGGCAAAAAAATAATTATTTTATCAAACGATCAAAACTCTGAAAAAATCTAGGTTTTTTGTAGGTGACTAATGTATCCAATATAAATATTCTATGTTTCCTTTAATGTTCGATCTTCCATAACCATAAAAATGGCCAATTTCCTAGACCACATACAAGTACACCACTTTTTGCTATGTACGGTTTACCTATGTAGTTTATTAGTTCATTGCTCGTTATCACCGTGTAACCGTAAAGAATATTTTCAGGTCATAAGTATTCCAACAAATGTGCAGTTATGTACTAAAACTCCGTTTTTAAATGTGCGGAAGAAAGTAAATAGTATGTTTAGCACGTTATATTTTCAAACGGGAACAATTAAATTCATGCTGAGTTATTTGAATCTATATTGCAAAATTTTAATCCGAAAAAAAAATGACGCAAATGATGAACGGTTCTCGAGATATGGCTGGTTAAAGGTTTTGTGCGCAAACACTTTTGACCGGGAGTGTATAGTAATAACGCAAGAGCGCAGTAACTACATTTGCTATTACATGCATGCTTGTTTTCCACATCCGATTTAGTTGATACGTCAGATGTTACAAGGTGTGTTGCAGAATGTGGACAAAAAAGGAGTCGATGTAGAAAACAAAGCATATTCTTAAGGTGGACTCATACTCTCATACATTCGGTACCGAATGTATATTTGTGACGTCAAAATATATTCGGTATCAGATAAAAAGTATAAACCGGAGAAAGATATATTTTGCTAGTGTCCAGATGTTGCCGGGCATCAATACGTGCTGAATGGTGTTGTTAAGCGGGCTTTTTAATCCGTTTCAACTTGGCATGGTCATCCAGTTTCATTCGATGTCGAATGATTTCGACGTTACAAGTATACATTTGGTATCGAATGTATAACAGTATGAATCCACCCTTAGAGGGTCAATGAAACATACGAACGGTGTTCATAAAGTTCGTTGTCTCAGGTAGAAAGACATGAGCTATGCAGTTTTTTTTATTAATATGTTCTGTAGATCAACTCCATTGATGAATACTTGGAAAGTTTCAAGTAAATATATATACTTTGTTAAACAGTATAATGCCATTCAAGAAACTAAACAACACATTCGGAAGCACACGATTCTTCTGAGCTAAAACTCATAGATCCTGCACCCCTTTTATGATGATTGCCTTAGGTATACACATCATTTTATATGACTGGGTAATAAGACTTCAGCGACATCATGGTGATCTGTTTTATATCTTCGACCCTGAGGCTATTCTGCCAGATTTTTGCTATCTCACAAGATGCTTACAAGCAAAGGGTATATTACGTTAGTCTTGACGTCCAAAGACATTCGCTAACCCGAGAGACATTCGCTCACGATGTTCACTCCGACCTTTTCGGCCAAACTAATAGGTAATGACACTTACCATGCTTGAATATTGGTTAAATTGATGTTACCATCTATTTTAATAATGCTATAATTGATTTAAGCGATATTCAAACATTGTAAGCAATGTTTTACCTCTAGCTTAGATAATATTTCAGAGCGAATATTGTGAGCGAATGTCTCTCGGTGAGCGAATGTCTTTGGACGCCAAGCCTTAGTGTTATAAATCCATAGAAAAAGTTGCAGGATAGACGCAAGGCGAATGCAAGCAGGGTTAAGAAAAACATAGGCATATTGATTTGCTTGATTACCTCCTTATTTGTCATTCACTTCTTTTCGATGTCCATTATTTAGCAAAAACTTCACGACAAATAACAAGTAGTAATTAGATATATTGTTTTAAATTTATAATAATTGTTCAAGAATATTTTACAAAATCTCTTCTCAATACGTCTCTCAATTTTCTCTTCTCAATACATTTAACCATCGTTAACCAATCAAAAATACACTAATGGTAAGGTTGGCGTTTTAGGTAAAATCCATTTATATAGGTATCGGCATCATTTTGTATCATAGTCTGTCTTTTAAAATACTTTAACGTTTGCTTGATTACAATTGGTAGATTCTAACGGGTTCGCCGTCGGACAAGTTTTGAACTATCAAGCTTTCGTCAGGAGTAGCTCTGACTTTTTTCCAGGACAAATATTATTATAAAGACATGTGGGCCGTCACTTCCCACTGATGACTCGCATGAGCCATTCACTGAAGGTTGCCCTTGCCAATAAGATTCAAGATTCTTTATTTCCATATAAAAACAATACATCAAAACAGCAAACAAAATAAAAAAAACATATGGAGGAGAGGGCTAGAAGGCCAATAAGGCCTGATAAATTGCCAACCCCTTATAACAAGGTATTATATAAACACACACAAAAAGTATCATAACAAAAGAGGAATAGCCTAGAAGGAATACAACAAAGACACAACAACAATGAGCTAAAAGGATGCGGGGAAAAGTGAGATCACTCATAGAAATGTATTAGATGACGTTTGATATTAATTCTAAAATGTTTGACGGATTTACATTACATTACATTACATTACTGGCATTTATGGCGCCATTCACCAAAAAGATACCATGGCGCTTACAAAAATATACACAACATGTCAATCAACAAGAGAAAACAGATGAGTCTTTAGTTTAGACTTAAACTGTGATGTAGTCATGGCAGATTTTATGTCCACAGGTAAGGAATTCCATGCCATAGTGGCTGCAATATGAAATCTGTTGTCACCACTGCTTCTGTTACTGAGTCTTGGAATCGCAAGGCGATTAATGTCAGAGGATGAGCGCAAAGTACGATCCGGTTCATGAATGATAAAATAGTCCGAGATATAAGTTGGAGTCTGGTTTTGCAAAGATTTATAAACATACAGAAGAATTTTAAACAGTACACGTTGGC
>JXSR01S001368.1:23535-36511 GCA_000969725.1 Ophiothrix spiculata
AGGGTTAAACTCGATTTTCTGAGAACTATAGTATTCTGAATCAGCCCGATGCCGTTACACAATATTGATGTAACTTTGCAATCAAACATCTAATAACCAAAAGCAAGGTGTCATTTCAAAATATAATCTTTCAGATGAGACCAAAAAACAATTTTCATTTTGGGACCCTTAAGGTACCTTTCGATATGACAGGTCACATATGTTACAACCAGATGGCATTTTGGGGTCCGTGCGCTAGTCTGACAACTGGCTAATCCGAAAGCTCGCTAGTCCAAAGGCTCGCTAGTCTGAAACGTTATTAAATGGGGAAAATTTATCCTTGAAAAAAGCTTGCCAGTCAAAAATACACAAAAACAGCTCCCTAGTCTGAAGGTTTGCAAGCCCGAATATGAAAATAGGCTCGTTAGTCCGAATTGTTAAAATAGCTTGCTATTCCGAATTTGAAAAACGGCTCGCCAGTCCGAATTTTAGAAACAACTCGCTAGTCCAAATTTGAAAATAGGCTCGCTTGTCCAAATAAAATAGGCTTGCTAGTCCGAATTTTGAAAACAGCTTAAAATAACTTTTCTTAGCTAGAATTTTAAGAAGAATACAAATTTGAAATAAAAATTTCAACATTAACAACTTCAAATTTGTGCCCCATTGAATTGTACACAGCCAAGGGGTAAAAATGTGACGGAAGTGACACACTTTATGGTAGAATCACAATTTTCAACAAATGTGGCTTCGCCCATAGACTACAACGTAAATGTTGAATATGTTATGTTAATATTATTCTTTTGTGAATGCTGGTTATTGGAACAATTCAGACTACTGTAAAATAAAAAAGTAAAGGAAGGGAAATCAAAATCAAAGTAAGTTGAGGGGTTATATTTTGTTTTTTAACTTTCGGGTTGGCCCGGGTCAGCTGTACAGATACACGTGGAATGGCCAGGGTTCAAAGGGTTAATAAATAGTTGTTTTTATCCACTTAGACGTTTAATTCTCTCCTCCATATAGGATAATGCTAAGAAGTACATGAGGACGCACGCTGTACCTAAAGATGTCCAAGAGAGAATCCAGCGTTGGTATGACTACACATGGGACCTGTAAGTATGGTTTGTGAACCAAAGGGAGGGGGTCATTCTTTCATCTTGTTGAGGCTTTCACCAAGGAAACCCAACTTGGTATTTGCATGGTTCCAAGTCAGCTAAAGGAAGCTGATCTTCAACTGGGCTCCAAGATGTTTTTAAATTTAGTTTTTGAATGCAGGAGGAAAACGTTGTACCTATCAATCAATCAATCAATCAATCAATCAATCAATCAATCAATCAATCAATCAATCAACCAACACTGCGCTTGCTTGATATGCATACCCCACCATGGATTTATTCAGAGGACCAATGGCTTAACATGACTTCTGAACCATGGAGCCAGTAAAGTTTCCTTCCCAAGGAAACAAGGAGATGAAAACCGTGGCACCCGGGGCTCGAACCCACAACCTCTGTATTACGAGACCCGTGCTCTAAGAGCCCGTGCTGTATCCAAGTATGTTGAGTCTCAGCGGTGGTATGACTACAAATATGACCAGTAAAAATGGTGGAAATTCAAAATGATATTGTAAACCTAAAGGGGTGGGGAACTCATTCTTATACATGAGAGCCCATGCTGCCCGCAGATATTCAAGGGAGAATCCTGTGAGCATCATATTGCAATGGGGCTTATGATGACTAGAATCAAGTTTGTGTTTGGAACAGTATGCTCAATCAAGAATGCGTTCCAGATTTGAATTATGGTACCAGATATGAAAGCCCAGCCCGTAGAGATGGTTCTTGATACGGGAACTACAAGGGTATGCCGAGGCATTTGGAGGCTACTTTGGTGGTCCTGCCAACAACAAATGGCTAGAAATGTTCTCTTTATATAAATATCGACAGGCTTTCAAGAAGATTTTCATAGTTGACATGAATTCAAACATATTTAAGATTGGTTCATCACAAATCAACAACTCTGTACCTGATGCGTCCTTATATTTTCATCTCTCTCAGGTGACTGAAGTCACCCTTGGTTAATAAAAATATTTTGATGCATGTGATGCGTAGTTCTTTGTTTGTGATGTAGTATACTTGAATCCAAAAATGTGTGATAAATAAGAAACTATTTTTTCCCCTACTGACATTGTTTTGGTTTTTTTCTCAGAGATGATGCTGACATCAATGCATTGGGGTTACTACCAGACAAAATGAGAGCAGAACTGGCCCTTCATGTCAACTTAAAAACACTGAAAAAGGTGAGTAAATCTGAAATAAAATAGCAATATTATAAATCAAATACTGGAAATAAGATCGGTTTTTTGCTTACTTGCTTTACTTAATTTTCATCCAAACTCTTTGCATTTCATCATGGCACTGTAGAGATCGAATCAATTGGTAGTCCTATTGATTGGAGATGATAGTTTAGGTGCCAATTGGCAAGGAATGTCAATAAGTACTTGATCCCAAGCATGTGATAGCTGAAATCTCAGACCACATGTTTGTTAAGGGAAGGCTTTTCCACTCTCTCCCAAATGGCTTCTCTGACTCCTCATTCAAACCACCTTTCTTCACGGTCTAGGATAATAACATCCTCTGTGTTAACAGAATGTCCGGAAGATCTGATGTGAGTAAATCTCGTTGCACTCCAATCTCCAAAGTTTGTATCTTTTTTTTTAATATTCCTATACTCTGTAAACCTTTGAAGTATGCAACAAGCAGACGATTAACGCACATAAATCAATATGACCATACGAGAAAGTAAATTAGTCCATATTTCACGAATCATAACAAAGTACTAAATCTTGCTGAATATTCAAATGAACTTATGATTAATGTTTGTCAATGTGTTTTGGTAGCAAAAATATGCCCAAAATATTACCAAAATCATGAACGATTCATATACAAATATTCATACACAGTGATTTGGTCTTATTATCAATCCTAATCAATCATTACCAGTCTCTTACACAATACAAAACCACCAGTTCCCAATGTTGTAGAATACAAGGGATATGCTATAGATCCTGTAACAGAGTCTGATTGCTTGTTACATACTTCAAGATTTATAGAGTATATAAGCTGCTACAGCTGCACTGGGATTTGCAGACGTGACGTCATTGGTAGTGAAATTTGTTCAGCAGCTGTAACAAAATTTTTCAAACAAAAGACGAAACACAGAAGGTGCACTATGTAGGATTGGTGATCTACAACACTTACGGCCGAACCATAGTCGGCCTCCAAACAAAATTTTTCCTACCAAACATTTGGCCGTGACGTCACCAAATATATGCCATCGAAATTAAAGTATGAACGGGTAACAAACATTTGGTCCAATGTATATGGCCATTCAATAACATGTGCAATCTAGCGCGAAATTTTATTTGGTCTCAACTCGGTGTTGAAGTTATTTTGTTTGGAGTCAGTTGTCATTTTGACGTCACGACCAAATGTTTGGTAGCGAAAATTTTGTTTGGAGGCTGACTATGTTTTGGCCCTTAAGCACCAACAGGGAGTCTCATTTGCTGGATGGCTAATAGCAAGACTTCAAGAAGGTGAGCCGTAGATTCCAACATTAGAGGGGCAAGGACAAAAAAAAATGGACGAAAACCAACAGAAGTCTTGAAAAGTAAAAATAATAATATTAACCAATAATAATATTAACCAATTTTATCAAATAGCAGTTTTGGGGTTGGGCTCAATTTATAAGCAATTCCATAAGATCACTTTCAACAAAGTGCCCTCTATTTTGTCAGTTGTATGATTGTAACATTAAAGAATTCCCATTGGTATGTTAACTTACTCTGAATTTGAGCAAAAGAGATTTTGTGATAATGTTATAACACTGAGCTGTTTTTTCTTGAACTGTTTGTCAAAACACCACATTTCAGTTGACTATATCTCAAAATTCAATTGCATCATAAAGATTATGAAAACTGAAAAGGTGGTCTTGTAAGACAAAACAAGTGGTCACATTTTGCTTACGAAAAATGTCACAAAAATTGAACCAATTTGACAACTTTTTATCGGTCTATATGAACGTTGCACATGTCCTGTTTGTATATACATCAGACAAGCTTTTATTTTTTTTTCATTGAACATAATCTTCTGACACACCAAATGAAGTTGTCATCCAACTTTTAATAAGTAACTGTATAGCAGAGTTATTGTGCATGTACTGTAGTTGTTTAATAGCAACATTTTTCAAGGATTTTTGTTGTAAAATAATACTTAGTTCACAAGGTGAAATTTGCGGAAATCTTTTTTCTTTCCCTTGCGGGGGTCAAGACTTGAAAAAAAACCAAGCCTTGACCAGGACTTGAACCTGGGAACTCCCGGTTGCCAGACGGGCGCTCTACCACTGAGATAACGAGACCTGATGGTATCGAAGTGTTAGATATTAATCTATAGGCCTTCAGTTCAAATCCAAGTTTCTCTTCACTACTCTAGCGAGATGCAATAGATAGAGAAACAAATTATTTTGAGCAATATGAATATTAGAAAATAATACAGAGTTCACGAGGTGAAATGTGCGCAAATCTTTATTCTTTCCCTCAAGGGGGTCAAGACTTGAAAGTCTTGATCCCCGTGAGGGAAAGAATAAAGATCTACGATTTTTTGTGGTATTTTCCTGTCTTTGATACAAGGTTTGTTAAAATGATCAGTACTCACCAAAATAAATCTTTAAAAAGTATTTCATGTTTCTTTTTGAATTCAGAATTATTTTAATTCCTAGTACATTTCTTTGTTTTTAATATGCCAATAGAATTTTAGCATTTTGTTGTTTTGTTTTCAAGAACGAGAGGATTATGTTAAAGGCACCAGTTTTGTAAACTCACCACAGATTTGATTTGTCTTTACTAATAAAACAAATATGTTTTAATATCAGGTAACAATCTTCAATGAGTGCCCACCAGCATTTCTCCATGATCTGGTATTGAAGATGAAGACAAGTGTTTTTACTCCCGGTGATCTTGTGTGTCGGAAGGGTGAGGTGGCGAGAGAAATGTACATCATATCTGACGGTGTACTAGAAGTTGTAGGGTGAGTACTTCAAGGTCCTTACCATCACTGCATGTAGCCTGAGTCCTTAATGTCTGCTAGCATTTTTCAATGGTGTGTTCGGAGGTTGTAGGGTAAGTACTCTAGGCCTTTCACACTATAGCCTGAAGGTGGCTTCAGCCTGGGGAGAGGGGGTACTCACATATGGAAGTGATGTACGAGTGCCACCAAGCACCTCGGAAGTAGGGGTCTTTTCGGTGACAGATTCGGT
This sequence comes from Ophiothrix spiculata, assembly GCA_000969725.1. Classification (NCBI taxonomy): domain Eukaryota; kingdom Metazoa; phylum Echinodermata; class Ophiuroidea; order Amphilepidida; family Ophiotrichidae; genus Ophiothrix; species Ophiothrix spiculata. Next base: position 28,819 of record JXSR01S001368.1, read on the forward strand.
CAAAAAAGGGAGTCTTGCTGTGACAAAGTGCCAAAAAATGGGGGTCTTTGGTTGAAATTCACCAAAAAGTAGGGTCTTTCTGGGTCAAAATGACAAAAAAAATTGCGAAATTTTTGACGAATTTTACAATTTTTTTGAAAAATTGCATCAAGAAAATGGTGTGTCTTTAAGTGACAAAGAATGTTTATTGGCAAGGAAGTTTAAAAAGTAGGGGGTCATTACGTGACAGTTGGTAAAAATAGGGTTTCTTTCGTCGAGAGTGAGCCAAAGAAAGCAAGGTCTTTATGGTGGCACATGTGGTCCCTCTAAGGGGCTGTAGAGTGTCTGTTGTGACATCAAAAGTGTGTAAGCTTGACCTTGTCACACTTGAAACATTTGCAACAAGCCATTATATCTATTTTCTTTTCATGGTGGTTGCAACGACATGGCATTTTGAGTTTGATGAATTCAACTTTTCCCAAAAGAGACTATCATTAATCGCATCATTCCAATATGTGACCCGTCATATCGAAAGGTACCTTAATACCGGCATAGTAAATTACTAGATACAGGCCATCGAAGCTGAGCATAGTCAAACATCACGTCCAAGGTCGAATTTCTAATTTCATCAGAAACGTTACCTTTGAAGTGTATTCTATCTTATTAATCAGGTTTCAACATCCAAAACACAAGACAAATGTTTTAAAAACCGAGGTAAAAATCCTTTCTCCATTCACGTTTAACCAGTACAGAAACTTTAAACTTGATTTTCTCAGAACTTTAGTTTTCGGAATCAACCCGAAACCTTTTACCAATTTGGATGTAACTTTTTAATCAAACATCCAATAACCAAAGGCAAGGTGTCATTTTAAAGCTTAAAATATAATCTTTCAGATGAGACCAAAAAATCAATTTTAATTTTGCCGACCTTAAGGTACCTTTCGATATGACGGGTCACATATGTCATGCAATATTGTAACAGCTCAAGAATTGCAAATTCTTGGTCATCTTCTGCAACTACTACCTACGTTACAACCACCACAGCTACTGTTAAAAATTATCTCTAGTCCTGTGTGTCCTGTATGCCCATTTGTCCATGATCTGGTATTGAAATAGAAATGGAAGTTTTAAGACCTGTTTTAATTCAACTCTTTAGTCATGGGATACTGCAAGGTGCATTTACCAAACCATTGGCTTGGTATGTCTCAACGTCGTAGTGATTTTTGGTGGGTGCCTATATGTTGTGAGTAAGAAGGTGTGAAAAGATTGATTTTACTACCATGATAAACTCACAGACAACATTAATTAAATAACCTATACTTTATTTATAATATCCTGCTATAATAATAATAATAATAATGATGATACTTTTTCCTGATTTTTTTTTTTGTAGCACAAATGGTACCATAGTAACAACGTTGAAAAACGGTGACTATTTTGGTGAAATTGGGATTCTGAACATAGATGGTGTAGCGAACAGGTAAGTGAAGCAAAGGATCTACAGGGTATGCCATGTGTGTAGTTATTTTACCAACACCGACCCCCTTCTCCCCACCCCTGACTTTAAAAGACTAACTGTTAATTTATCTAAATCCACAATCACCATGAAAAAAGAAGGCCCGGGAAAGAAGGCAACTCCTTCATGCTTTCAGGCTTCCTTTTTGCACATGTAATATTATGAACAGTATATTGTGTTGAAATTGAAATTATCAACATTTATGATTGCACACATAAATTCCAGCACCACGGTAAAGTTAGCAGCATATTAGAAATTAGACATTCAAAAAAAAACGAGAAAAAAAAATCAATTTCGGAAAATCGAATTTTTTAAGGATTTTAGGAAAATGGTCATGTTTTCTGCACGAATTGGGTCAAATGGGGTCAATTGAGGTCATTTTCGGAAACAATTTTTGAGCAGATTTTTAGACATACGTAATTAGGTCAAATGGGGTCAATTAAGGTCATTTTCGGAAAGTTTTTTTGAGCAGATTTTTAGACATTCGGAATTAAATGGATTTTAGGAAAATGATCATGTTTTCTGCACGAATTGGGTCAAATGGGGTCAATTGAGGTGCCCCCAAAAAGTTTGGAGTGAAAATTCATTCAAATAACTAATGTCTAAAAATTGGCTGACTGAAATTTGTTTTGTTGAAATTTTCGAATTTCTAAAAATGACCCCACATGACCCTATATTCGTGCCCAAAAAATGTTTGGAGTGAAATTTATTCAAATAACGAATGTCTAAAAAATTGTCTTAAAAAGCTATTTTTTTCAAATGTCTAATTTTCCAAATTCTAATATGCTGCTAACTTTACCATGGTAATTCCAGCACTGATGCGTCGGCATATTTTTATCACGCTCTGTTGCCCAAAGCCACCCTCGCACGATTAAAATATGCAGATGCATGGATGCATCATTGATATGTGATGAACAACTCTGTAGCGTGTATACCTAAATCAACAATTCCAAGAACAAAAGATTTCAAGACCTATTACTATTAATATGAATAATCTGACTAGATCGTTCCATTGGAAAGAACCATCAGGTCTTGAAATCTTCAAGAGGCAATTCATGATCCACTATTCATCCTCAAGGTCACCTCTACCAAAATCAATTTTTTTAACTATAAAGGAACCCTTGACTGGTGTATATTACAAACCCCAAACCATGAATTCTTTCAAATGTGCTTGCATTTTTGAGGAAAGTTAGAAAAGATGTCATTTTCTAATTACTGTTGGGGCACCGATAGTGATTACAACACAGTAGCTAATTGGGATTTTTAAAATGCTAAAAAAGCTTGTAACTTTGAAACAAACGGACGGAATCAAATGAAAGTTTCAGCATGCATTTATGTTGTACTCTTCTTTTTATTTAGCTAGAAAAGAGGGGGGTTGTTGACTTGTTGTTGCATTAGAACCATGTTAATTTCTTGCACTTATTGATATGTCGATATGGCCTTTTGGCACTCAACTCTTGATATAAAGTCCAGAGGCCTGAGATTGTGATAAACAGTAGCCGACACAATTTTATTGTAGGGTTTTTTGTAGCTCAAGCACCGGATGCAGACGGGGTTAGTACGGGTCCTTAAAAGTCCTTGAAAATCCTTAAATTTTAATTTGCATTTTCCATGCCTTGAAAGTCATTGAAAAACTGACTTTATCATAAAAAGTCCTTGAATTGTTGAATGACAGAAATATTAAAAATAAATATGAAAAAAAATTACCATGCAGTTATTTTTATCCAAAAATATATTTTGTTGATACATTCCGCCAGCCGCCGCTGATAAAAGTCCTTGAATTGTTCTTGGAAAAGTCCTTGAATTTTGTAAGTGAAAAGTGTACTTACCCTGGCAGAGTTGTTGATTTGTAAGGAGAAACTCTGTAGCAAAAATCTTCCTGAATTAAATTATATTCTAAATATTTTCAATTTACCAGATATCTATCTTCATAAATAATTCATCAGAATCTGAAGCGAAATACTACTATTTAATGTTTTTTCTTTGCTGTATCAACTGTTTCCAAACATCATTTCTAGCTTACACGTTCTCAAAGTTCACGACGCGCGTTAACAGTGCACCCACTTATGTATACTGCGTAAATGCACTGCCATGAATGCTGTACTGTGCGTGATGCGCTAATTTGAATTTCAACTGTGAGTTCATCACAAATCAACAACGGTATGCCCATCTGTATAAGGAGATACAATGAGTTGTTGAAATACATATATATGGCCTTGGTGCACTAAACCCTAAGTAAGGCCCGGTCCAGACTCCACTATCGTATAGAATATTTTGCTTAGAATATTCTATGCTGACGACATAATGATGTAGGTCATCGAATTAAAGCAAAATATTCTATACGATAGTGGAGTCTGGACCGGGCCTTAATATGTAAAAACAAGTTGACACAATTACCTCTAATGATGAGTTCTACTGATGATTAAAAATATAGAGACAAATACAGATAGCATTTCAGTGATTGAAAATGGACCATTAAATGAATTGTTTCATGCAGGGGACCATCTTCAATAAAAGACAAAAACGAAATCCTTATTCAATACATGAGATCTAGGAAATCAATCAATGATTGTATGAGCACTATTTTGGAAGAGCAATCCCCCATTATCATACCCAAAGCATTTACTGAATGGAGAATCTTTGCCTTCAAACAAACCTTTGCCTTGGTATTTATGAAAACTGATATCATTCCTTAAGTCAAAGTTCTTTTGTTACCTGCCAGTCATTAAATAAACACAGGTAGTTTGTATTCTGTGAGTAGTATCTAGTGTCAGCTTGTGTTTGTTTCATGCATATAATGTGAAACCTTACTGAAGTTAAATTATGTTAAAGCCAAAGTCATTCTAGCTTTAATTTTTCCCCTAAATCAAATTCATTGGATTTTAATATATTATAAGAAATTACAATTCTGATATATTCTAATAAGCAAACCCAGCAAACCTAGTCCTAAAAGTTTGGATGCTGTAAAATTAATTTTTGCTGCAGACAAGGAGATATACATGGGGCATTAATGCAAGGTTCAACACCACCACCCCCACCCCTGAACCTATAATGTGCAAAAAGGTCAGTAAAAAAAATCCACTTTGCATCAAGGTCACCTTTATCAAATTCAAGCTGGTAAGAATCCTGAACTGGTATATTACAAACTCCAAAAGCTTGCATTTTTAGAAAAGTGAGAAAATGTGCCATTTTATGATTATTGTCAGGACCCCGACAGTAATTACAATACAGTAGCCTATGAGGATAACTCATAACAGTTAATAAACCTAACAGTACACACCGTTTTTAGCATTTTCATGGGAAAGGGGTAAAATAAACTAAGTACAAACACGTCATAGAGTGGGGGCGAAGAAAAAAATTGTGCGCAGGCCCGGGGCGCGAACCCGCAACCTCTGGTTTCAGAAGCGAGAGTGTGGGCTTCGTGCTACTGGGGGAACTCAGGCAGGCTAGGCATTCCATGCTTAGATATAGACTGGGGTGATTGCATAATGATTGATCGTGATGTATTTTGACTTAGGCTGTGTATGGTTTTGTATGATTTTATCCTGTTTAGGGTTAATGACAATTAATAATAACTTTGCACCGTCTTTTACTTCGGTCGTTGTTTAAAATCGTCAATGCTTGTTTTGGATCACAGCTGCACTAACGCTTCCTATTTTAAACAATGACCTCACAAAAGATGGTGCGCAGTTATTATTGTCTAATCTAATTAATCAGATGGAGATGTCAAAACCTAACCTTATACCTCTGACAGTAGGTTTACAGGATCATCATCTTTGGAGTAATTTATACTCACTTCACAATGCAAACATTCAAAACTATTTATGAATTCTGTGTATGTGAGAAAAAACCAACTACATTTTGTGAGTGCCCTGGTTGCTTAATAGAACAAATTAAGTACTGTATAAGTGGTGTTTTTTGCGCTACATTTATTTTCGCCCTTTTTGGGCAAAATGTTTTTTGTGCGAACATAATTGCAACACAAAAATTAATGTATATTTGTTTTCAAAAGAAATTCCATACTCGGCTAATGTTCCCTTGCGCGAAAATAAAAACGTGCAAAATGGTCCAAAATTGGCCCTGCGGGAAAATTACTGAGCGCGAAAATATTTGCGTTTACAGTATGCCAACTTACTGGCAATTTTTGTGTTTTTCTTCAGACGGACAGCTGATGTAAGATCAGTAGGCTACTCTAATCTGTTTACACTTTGCAAAGATGACGTGTTACTAGCAATTCAAGATTACCCGCAGGCAGAGGTAAGAATGGGGTGGTGTGTGTGAGGTGTGTGTGTGGGGTGGGTGTGGGGTGTGTGTGTGGGGAGCGGAAGGAGTTTCTGGGAGCTGCAGCATCAGGAACCATCTCATCAATGGGATTATAGTCTTTTACAAGTTAAAAAGCTCTTGATAATGCTAATGTTATTTTATTCTTTGGATTTGTCATTGAAATTTAAAGATCAATGGATATGATATAAAGATACAATTGTTTGCCCCTAAAATGGCATACCAGTAATTCACTAAGGGAAATCTCATCAAAGTAAAATCTGAAAGATTTATCAATTTATTAATTCTAGATTCTGTAAAAAACACATAAATCATGGTCATTTGATAAGCTTTGTAGTTAAATCCATAAAAAGAAATGTTTTTCGAGTTGGAATGTCTGACCTTTGTAATGACGTTGTTGTAGGTCTGCATCGTGAATACGCAAGACACAGCATCTTTTTCCAGCATTAACAAAGCATTAAAAATGCACTTGCATGTTTATAATGATTACTTCCAGACTATAACGTTATTTCCAAAGTAAAGATCAAAGGTCAGTATTCGCTAGAAGTAAAAGGAATCACTTTATCGGGAGTCAAATTGAGTAAACACTTTTGTGGTGACAATTAACTGTCAAAAATTGGTGTTAAGATATGATTGGGATTATGTAAGGTTAGAGCAGGCCGTACTTAGGATTTTTTCAAGGAGGTGCGGATTTTCAAAAAGTGGACCTTTTGAGGAAAATTTTTCGTTTTGGTCGACCCTAAATTAATTTTAGTAGTTTTTTAGCCATTTTCCAAGCATTTTGTGTAGTATTTTATTAAAAAACGACCTATACATTTACTTGTTTTGGTGCTTTAGGTGTTCTTTTGGTGGTAATTTAGGGCATTTTTGTGGACCGTTTTTGTACATTGTCAAATTTGGGGGGGTGGGGGGTGCGACGCCCCCACCGCACCCCCCCCCCTGGCTATGGGCTTGGGTTAGAGAATGCAACAAATGAAACAAACGTGGTCCGACTGTATCTATTTATCTTTAAATATTTAGAAAAAATGTAGTTGCTGTGAGTGTAGCTATTGTTTACCACAGATCCCTGGTTAGAAAAATGAATGTATATATGGTTGATCTATGCTTGGCTTTGCTGATTTTAGTCTCCTCCTGCATATAAAAATCAAAAAGTAAACATGTCAAAATACAAGTAATAAAAATACCCACCTCCTAGAAAAATCAATTTTAATTAAATTGTTCATCTTTCATTCTTGTATGCAGAAAGTGTTGGCTTTGGAAGCACGAAGACGTATAAAAGATCAAAATGAAGCCGTAAAAAGGAAACAGAGTACGATGACAAAACAAACTGATTTAGATAACTCTAGCTTGAGTGGCGCTAGTGTGGCGACTGATGCAGGCAGTGGGGATGAGAGTAATGGAGTGGAGGAACCTATGTCCCCACCTACATCAGAGAATAATGCATCGGATGCCAGGAAGCAGAGTATTCAATTAAGGTAGGACTTAAAGGGACTGTACCTACTGGGGATGAGATTAACGAATTGGAGGGACTTATGTCGTTGAATAATGCATTGCTTACCAGGAAGCACAGTATTCTGTTAAGGTAGGATTCAAAGGGACTGCACCTACTGGGGATGAGATTAATGAATTGGAGGGATCTATGTCGGAGAATAATGCATTGCTTGCCAGGAAGCAAAGTATTCAGTTAAGGTAGGATTCAAAGGGACTGCACTTACTGGGGATGAGATTAATGAATTGGAGGGACCTATGTCGGAGAATAATGCATTGCTTGCCAGAAAGCACAGTATTCAGTTAAGGTAGGATTCAAAGGGACTGCACTTATTGGGGATGAGATTAATGAATTGGAGGGATCTATGTCGGAGAATAATGCATTGCTTGCCAGAAAGCACAGTATTCAGTTAAGGTAGGATTCAAAGG
>JXSR01S001368.1:53935-64552 GCA_000969725.1 Ophiothrix spiculata
CTGGTCCAAGACGAACAATTTGACACCTTAATCTTTGAAATCGGACAAAGTTGAAAATTTGACCCCAACGGAAAGGTCGGACGACAAGGTCACCAATGACACTTTTGATCTCTGGTCCAAGACGTACAATTTGACACCTTAATCGTTGAAATCGGAAAAAGTTGGAAAATTTGACGACAACGGAAAGGTCGGACGACGGGGTCACCATTGACACTTTTAATCGCTGGTCCAAGACGTACAATTTGACACCTCATCCTTTGAAATTGGACAAAGTTGAAAATTTGACCTTTCTTTTGACCTTTGACCCCCAGTGTAAGGTCGGACGACGGGGTCACCATTGACACTTTTGATCGCTGGTCCAAGACGAACAATTGAGGACCCTAGAACTAAAAGGGGGGGTTAAGTCACAAAATCTTGAAAATTGAGTTGTGTCAATTTCCTGGTACAGAATTCTCATTTCTACATTCTGTACAAGTTTTGTAGTAATTTGATGATCAGAGCATGCGTAAGAGTCACTGCAAGATACAGCAATACCATTCAAGACAACACAAATGAGATTATGTTTGTGCCATTTTCTCAGTTTGTACTCAATGTGACTTAACCCCCTTCTACAATCTTCTGCAAATCTCGTTGGGACACTTGTGCCATTATTATTAAGCACCACGGTAGCAACTAAAATTTCATAGTGTGCGTAAGAAGGTATACTTGGTGTAACTAAAGTGGCTTTGATACCCCCCCCCCCCAAATCAATGTTGATGCAAACATGTCTACTAACTCAACATTGATCTAGGGGAGCGGGGAAAAAATGCTCAATATTACTATAAGCGTCCCAACAGTTTTGCAGAAGATAGTAGTTCTAGGGTCCTCAATTCGACACCTTATTCTTTGAAATCGGACAAAGTTGAAAAATAAGCTACATTTTATGCATAGATTAGCATATTTTGCGCTCAAATTGCAGCTGGCACAAGCGCAGCTCTATCCTCACCTACCCACCAAATTATGCAAATTAGGTACTTAATTAGCATATTTTGCGCCGAAATTGTTGCTGGATCCAATTCGGCTCCGGGTCTACCCAGTCACCAAATATCATTAACATAGGGCATGCGGTTTCCGAGATTTGCACCGGACAAGAAATGCGGACGGCGGACAGTTTTAAGGAATGGTATGTCTCTTCTGAAAAATTTTCAGGCGAGACAAAAATTGTTTTGATTTTGAGTTTATGAATTCATATACTGAATAGTACATGTACATGCATGGATTCCTTACGGCTGCGATCACATAGAACTATACTTTACGCTATACGGCACGTTTGTCCAATCTATAGGACCTCTATTTTTCATGATATTATCCACATTGTAAATCCCCAATCAGTAGAGCTAGCCAGCGTACTGATCTCACCCTAAAACAATATTTCCTTTCTGGGGTGAGATCTGAGGGCTTTCTGAAATGATTTCATGTATAAACAGTACAGTGACGATTAATTTATATCGTCGATAGTATCACAGGAAAAATAAAGGTCCTATAGATAGGACAAATGTGTCTGAATTGTCCATTTAAAAGAGTTTAGTCAAATTGCTTTTTATTAGTTTCAAATATTTTGAGATTTTGGTACCAAAATATTGCTCACATCTTTTGTGAGATACACCTATAGAATTACTTGGAAAATCAAGATGGTTGGACCAATTTTAGTGAAATTTGAACCTCTTGGATACCTCTCATATCGTCGGTCACATACTGTTCTATATGACGAAAGATGCATTTCGAGAAAATCGCATTTGAAAATTTATACGTAGACTTTGTGTCATAGAAGAGCCTTTGCACTTTAGCTTTCTTCTGATACTAAAATTTTTTTAAAGAAAAGACTTCAAAGCTTTTATTATGTTTAATTTCAAATAGAAATACTAAAAACCCTATTTAATATAGCTTTGAACTTATAGATCTCTATGTGAAAACACTTTTTTTACATATAGCGATCTTTTAGTACAGTAATTGAATACGTCAAACTGAGCTATATGATATAGATCTGTATGTGAAAAAAAAATTCATCACGAAGTTGAAAAAGCGCACCATATAGATCTGTATGTGATGCGTTGTTTATGCTATACTTTAGAACGTGATTTTTACATATAGCGCAGTTTGTGAAACGCTAAATTTAAATAGAATGCATATAGACTCTTCTGAAGGTTTTGATCAAGATTTTCAAGATATCTGGTATTTGGCAGTTACCTTGTGAAACGTCCTTTCCAAAAATGTAATTACTTGATCACTATTAGTTTTCAAGTTTAATAACTTTTTTCTGGAATCGTGAGGTTCCGACCTCCCTTATACCATAGACAACAGTAAAAAATAACAATTCTCAATCACCAGTTCATATTATTCTAAATATTTTTCCCAGCATGTTGAAACATAAGTACAGAAATCTTACAAATTCCATATTAAGCAAAGGAAAAAATAACAGTCTTGCATGCAGTGTGCAGATGTGGCGGAGTCACTTTTTGCCACATTTCCCCTACCTGATAAGCCAAATCTCTCCTTTAAAAAACAAAAGCAACAAACATAAGCTTTTCTGGTTTTGTTTCATAATCCAAATTCTGACCAAAACTATACAATACATTTTTGAAACCTATTTTGCCCACATCTCAAAATCAAAAAGCAAATACCATTGCTATCGGCAATAGCTGTCATTTGTCGTAAATTTGCGGTGCAGACTCTTATCTCTATTTCCATGGTTAAAATGATGTAGAGTCTTAGGTCAGTGGTTCTTGAAATAGTTCTTCAGGTGAAGTCTAACCATTTCAAGAGACAAGAGAAATTTTAAGCAATTTTTAACATTCTAATGATAAGGTGCAATCGATTCCTAATAATGTCCACTTCCCATACAATTTTTTCCTTCTTTCTTACTAGAAATGCTATTAAAAATTTTGATAAAGCGCGCAATTTCCAAGTACTTGTAAAGTGCCATCCTTTTTATACAGGGTATAAGATGTGACAAAATATTGTCGTCTGATTTATGAAGAATGCAACTTTCATTTTACCATCTGCTCAACGAACTAGATAGTGTTTGTGTTCTGGTTAAGAGCATGTTTAGGAGTAAAACATGTGCGTACACTATCGGAATTTGAAATTAATATGGTATATCATCAAATTGTTTTGCTATTTTGATTTTGAGATCAATTCTGACTTGATTGTGTAGCTTTGTCAACAAGTACAGTGTATATCGATTGATTGATAAGTCACCCAGTAAATTGTTAACCATAAACCGTCATGTGAGTGCAAGAAAGTCGTATCTGCAATGGCTGCCCTAAGTTATTTTTATTTTGTACTTTTCACAAGAATATATAAACTCCCTCAAAAATTCCCCGTCTTATGTCAGTGGTTCTTGAAATGGTTCTTCAGGTGCACTCACATGACGAAACCAGACTTTATGATCCACCAATTTGGTAGGCGATCCATGTCAGCGCCCTTTCATAGCAATAGAAACAGGTCGGTTGACGGATCACCCACCAAATTGGTGGAGGACATCATACGGTTGATAGTTAACAATTTGTTGGGTGACTAATAGAAACACACTGTTTGATAAATAGCTCTAAACAATGTTAACCCCCACAAAGATGGCTGGTGGAAGATGTGTCACCATCCACTTGTTTCTACTAATCCTTCCCTCATATTTTTGTCACCATCAACCACCCCAGCTTAGTAGAAACATACTGTTTGTTTCAAAGTGCACGTTGCACCCCTTTTTACTTTTCTCTGTAACGAAATTCACAGAAAACAACTAATGTTTAGGTGTCAATTCAATACAGTAGCCATCATTTTCATACATTCACATATCACATGCCATTCAATTTTATAATACAGTATCCCTAAAATTCACCATGTGAGAGCAAAAAAATAGCTGCCATTTTTTCATAAATTTGCATTACACACCATGTGATGTCAAGTCTTGGATCAATGCGGCCGTGATATGGCAGAACCACGTAACTCAATGTTTTGACATTTTGAGATAAAAGCAGTTTCTAGTATATCAAGGGCGCTATTTTCATTTTTGAAAGTCCCAGCTTATGAATTTATAACGTTTCGGAGATAGTAGGACGTATCTCAGCACTCTTTTGAGTTTTTCCTCTCGATTTTTGTGGCAGAACAACGTATCTCAAGTTACGTTACTGACAGTGGCATTCTTAATTTGGCAAAACAACGTATGTCTATAAGATACGTTGATTTGCCATTATAAAGTGTGTTCATTATATTATGGTGGAAATTAGAAGGAGGTGGTCTATTTGGTTCTATTTTCGTTTTAAAGCAATAAATATGCATACAAAACATAACATAAACTGTTTTATCATGCAAATACTTACAGAACATGATATAAACTTGATTTATTTTCTGCCATATTCAAGTCAGGATCAGATTGAAATGGCAAAACAACGTAACTTTATAAAATCAGTTATATCTTCAAAATAATTTATCATATTTCGGGTAAAAAGGTATATGATGAAAAATATAATCGTATCTTGTATATTAAGTTTGATTTTGAATCATATTTTAATATTAATCAAAACAGGCAATGACTCAAACTTTAAGTGCCTTTTTCTCGAAACGGCAAAATTGGAGATACGTGATTCTGCCATATCACGGCCGAATGGCTCTTGAAATGGTTCTTCAAGTGTTAGTGTTGCTTAAAGAACTATTTCAAGAGCCACTGAATTAGAAGAGATGAATTTTTTAGGTTTCTTCACATTTTAGAGACAAAGTGTTAAAAATATCCCATTAGGCAGCCATTGCTGATATGACTTTTTTGCACTCACATGACAAAATTGTCTGAGGATGAGTTCAAATTTAAAGGAGCATGGTCCGATTTCCTCAACTTTTTTTAAAACTTTTTGAGATTTTGGTACCAAAATGTTGCTTATATTTATCTCATAATCCATGTGAAATATCACGGCTGAATTACGTTTCGTTTCGGAGATATAAATGAAAATTTGTCTAATTATTTTTACACAGTAACGTATAGGTGGCTCTGAAATACAAAATTGTCCATAAAATAAAAATGGTAAGACCGATTCAGCTGAAATTTGAAACTTAAAAAATCTTTTGAGTGGTCATCTTTCATATGACATTAAAAACTTAATTTGGTAAGATCGGACCAAGCTCCTTTAACTTCAGTGTCTCAGAGCTACATGTGATGTACTTCACCTTTTTTCTATGGCATATATACACGTAGTTGCCAAATAATAATTGTGTTCTTTCAATCAAAATTTATATGAAAATACAATTTATTGGATCAATTTCACTTGAAAACAGTTTAGGGTTCAATCGACTCTTTGCACAATCCTTAATTTGCTGGTAGAGTCTCCGTCTAGAGAGTGAATTTTTTACTGCTTTAACACGTCCTTGCTGTTTGTGTGAAATGATTATGGAGGCTGCATACATGTATGCACCTAATTGCGTGTATATTGTGTGCAATACGTGTTAAATATACAATAATATTCCTTAATAAAGGCGGATGCTAAAAGACAACAAAAAATGCGTGTATATTTGACCTCTAGATCGACGCTCTCCCTGCAAATGGCAGACCTGTGCAAAGGGCAAGTGTCTGTTCACCACACCCTTTCCAAGAAAATCTAAGGGAGGAAAATCCTGTACAAACTGAGCTGCAGTTTGGTTTTAAAGTTTCCAGACGTTTATCCGAGAGTGTTTACTGCAGACAAATTTGTCATCATGACTTAATCTATTTTCTTACATATAACTAAACTATATATAAGCTTTTATTTACAAATGAATATCATTGACACTATAATAACTATATAAGCCTAGAACTCATGGAATTCGATCTCGACATACTTGTTATAGGGAAAACAAAATTTATTGGATAATTTAAACAAAAATCCATGGTAGGAGTTGCATTGACAAACAATGGGCCCTGCACTATGAATTTTTGTTTATAATACAGGTCAGGGTAGGGAGGGATGAAAAACATTGTAGATGGTCAATGTTAAAATCACCCATTGGATATGACAATAAACAAAAATACATAGTGGGGTTGCATTTACAATGGGCCCTGCAATATGGATTTCTGCTCAAATTGTCCAATAAATTATTGTTCAACCAAGTAATGTTTAGGAGTCATTATTTTGAAATATCATCAATATTCATCTGTAAATCTCTGCCTTTACATATCTCTATATAATAATATCTACATCTACTTTGTATAAACTATCTTTAAATATATTAAATCATTTAACTACACAAGAGCTTGTGCAAATATACAAATTTTCATATTTTTTTGTAAAGGTTGGGTGAGAGCCAAACAAGAAATACAGTGTATCCCATCATGCATTTCTTTCTATGGGATTGTTTGTACAGGAAGTTGTTTCAAGCTTTAGTGATCAATTTTGTCTGAAATGCAAGATTACAACAATTGATATCAATTAACCGAGGGCAATTTCATTAAAACTAAAAACATTTAAACTATTTCACTTAAGCTAAACACAACCTCCTATAAAAACAACCCACAGGAAGCATTGAATGATGGGAAACACTAGATATCATCTTTGGATAATAACCACAGATATAAAAAGGAGATTCCTAACTCTATATACCGCTTGACGGAAAGCGCCATACCAACATGGAGATTGCAACAAATGCTTTCTTCTATACCCGGGCTCTACATGTGAGTGCAAGAAAGTCGTATCTGCAATAGCTGCCATTTGTCATAAATTTCAATTGCACACTGTATTATCTCCAGTCTTGGGTCAGTGGTTCTTGAAAGAACCACTGACATAAGACAGTGACATTTTGAGGGATTTTTCACATTCTTGTGACATGTTGTGAAATAAATATAACTTAGGGCAGCCATTGCAGATACGAGTTTCTTGCACTCACATGACGTTCTGTGACTAGGACAAATCACAGGCAGCAACCTGGAGTCAAATTTAAATATGCTGAGGTTACGGAGATAAGATTAAAATATGCATTAAACAGCTTACTCCTAACCCTAACACTTCTTCGTTTAAAAACTATCTCCTCGGAAATCTGTGAGTCAAAAATGGCGGATTTCACCTGGATTAGAACCGACAACCTCCCATTTCCCGATCCGATTATCACTATGTCAAGCCACTGAGCAGGTGCTGCCATGGCAGCGATTTCGTGATCATAGCTAACTCGGGTCTATAACGTATTTGGACTTGGGCAAATTTTTTAAACTTTTTGGAATGGGATATTGTGAGATCCGGTGAGGTTAGGGTTAAGAGTTATTGGTATAACCCTACAAAAGCCAGTCATGACATACTGAAGGAAATTTTTTAGGCTTTTAATGCATCCTTAGGGAGATGGGATTGAGTTGGAAATTCGTAATTCTTGAAAAATCAGTGTTTCACACTAGAGAATTCCTATAGCAAATTTACTTTTTAACCCCCAAATCATGATATAACGTAGAGAGGTCGGATGGCCTGACTGTATACATGAGTTGGAGTGCCAATTTCTGTTTCACAGCTAATATTGCCCCATTAAGTTTTGTGTCTGAAAATTTATACAGGTAGAGGACCATTCGAACAAAGTGCCTATTCTAGCTCTTGGAAGTGTCATTTTGATTGGCTGTACAAATAAGAACTTTTCCTTAGCAACCAATGAGGAATCTTTTTTAAAAATTGATAGTGCTATTTATATCACTCATTTATAAATTCAAGAGATTTCATTGGTTTATTGCCGTTTGATAGTTTTTACCATCACCCCATCCGTGTGATGGTAGAAACTGTCACTGTGCTGCACTGAAATACGCATGCACCAAGTCACGGTCTCGCCATTGTTTTTCTAAGGCCAACTCAACCACTTTTGGATGATAAAGAAGTTATCAATATTTTGAGGTTAAAGAATTTATAAATAGGTGATATAAAACAAATATTAACTGCCTGAAATTCGCGTGATGGTAGAAAAATCATCACTAAGTGAAAGATGTATCGTTCCATCTCACTCGCCGTACCGGCTTGTGAAATGGAACAATACATCTTTCACTTCGTGATGATATTTCTACCATCACACTCATAGTCGGTTAATATTTGTATACCATCAAATAGCTATTCACATATACGGTATTGTTAAAAATCAAATGGCACCAGTTCAAATAAATGGTGTTTGTTGTTGTATACAAAGAATTAGGTAGTCCTATAATCACAGCGAACATATAATGAAGCATTTATGTACAGAAATATATTACATGATGTGCAGAAAAAGGATCAAATCTTTACATAAGGAGGGACTGTGCTATAAATTGTGATGATATAAGATATATCTCGCTTAACTGGTTGCACATCACAGCATGAAATCAGAGCACACAGAATCATAAAACAGAGCAACTTTGAACAGAGATGTGATTTTGGACACTACTTAAGAATGGTCCAAATATCGATCAACTTTCTTGCTTAGTTTTAATGACAATTTTCCTTTTTAGGTGAATATGAAGCGGATAATATAATCATTGTTATAATGGTGGAGTCCCTTCTCCAACAAGCTAGAATAAGGTAGAGCACAGACTCGATCAAAAACTGTTGCCAGTTCAACTTAAATATGATCATATGTCCAACGCTTGGAAATAAGCAAAGAACAAACGATTGCCGGTGTTTAGCAGGAATTAGGTATGGTTGTTACAAATTATATTCACACTAAAGAAGATAATAACATAGAATATCAAATTATTTTGATTCTTGCGGTGTGAGTCATAAAAACTGATTTAAAATTGGCTCAAATACGTCAGAAATTTACTTAATTTGGTGTTAATTAGGCCAGCTATTGCCAATAATTGGAGGGAATAGACACCAAAAAGTTCATTGACATTACAGTTGACACCAATGGCCAAAAAATGTGAATGATAAATACCAAAACAATCTTGCCTTGTACTTGTTCTGTGGTCTTAATAAAATTCAGTTCTGTGTCAAAGTAAAAGTACCTACTGAACCATTTTGACTCCTATTGCAGGAATCTTGTTCATTTGATGACTGATAGTGATGTATTACAAACTGGTAACCTTTGACGACTTGGATGACATCATCACCTCCAAAGGTTGCCGTATGATCTGGTCGTAAGTTCGTATGACCCCTCATCCTTGTTCAGTGGCTCAACAAATTATTCTTTGGAGAAGCTTCATCTACGCCATGGTGTGACCCATTTTGAAAATGGTTAAGTAATTAATGAAAAAATTCATAAAAAGCAAAGCGGTCATACCTAGTGGGTCGGCCTCACTAATTTCCCAAGCAGGGTGCTCTACCTTATCCTAGTTCCTTGCTCATTTCTGCATGCTGCCAGTACATTTTTATAGCCTGAAAAAGGTGCTGCCAAATTTACCAGTACTTATACAGTAAAAACTCATTATAAGGAAATCTGATATAAGAAAAACACTGTTATAAAGAATCATTTTTCCTGTACCATTTTAACTAATTTTCTTTGTTCTTTGTTGTTTTTAAAACCCTGATTTAACACAATTTTGGATATAAAGAAGTAATTTGTCTGTCCCCAGCAACTTCATTATAAAGAGTTTCCACTGTACCTGCAAATGGAGAGTTACTTTTAGCATAATTAAATTAAATAAAATACATAGCATTTAAAATGGTAGCACAAAATGATTTGGTGTAAGGTCACCTCAGAACCTTTGTGTTCATTTGTATTTAAAAAAATTCAAGTCACTCCGTATTACGGTTGTGTAGGTGCATATTTTTTTGTCACATATAACATTTGATTGCCACTTAACATACATGGTCTTAAATACATACTCTATCTGTTGTGGTTCCAAGTTGTTCTAGCTTTACAGAGTATACCCAGTAATGGATATGCTCATGTTAACTTATCCCCTTAGGTGAATAATAGCTCACATGGTTGAAAATGCAGGCCCCAATCAGAAAGTTGAGAGTTGAGTTCCTATCGCCAATAGGTTTATGGCCTTTGGCAAGATTTAATCGCTTCAGTATTCTAAGCGATATAAGTTAAGGGAGCTATTATGGAAAATGTTACGATTGGTTTAAGCCGCAAGGATGCTGAACATTGGTCTGGCAGCACCTCCACTTTTATAAACAAATCTGATCATGCAAGCTCTGGGCCGATGCAAGTAAAGTAAATAAGAAATTATAAACATACATAATTCACCGAATGAATGAATCTATGTATTAATACATATGAAGAAATTTGTGAAGATCTTCGCAGGTGACAAGTTATGTGTGAGCATATCCATATCTGAATGTAGTTACACAAATGTTGTTACACAAAAACATAACAAAATACAAAGAAAAAAAAATAGACCGCACATATATCCTCCCAGCTCAGTTTGGTAATGAATTAATTTACTGTAAAGGAATTCCTATACTATACAGTAAATGAATTTATTTATTTTTAACTTTAATCATTTTTTAGAGCAATTGAAGAATATTTTTTAGAGTTATTTTCTCTTTGAATGGGACCTATTCTAAAAATCTAATGAAAAAAATTTGATTTCTATCTGACAATTTTTTATTTTTTTTGGATTGTTGAATTTTTTTATTTTTTTTTTTTTTTAGCAGATAGAATTCTAAATTTGTAGAACAGGACTCATTCAACAAGAAAATGCTCTAAAATGTTCTTAGATGTTCATAGATT
>JXSR01S001370.1:36204-54283 GCA_000969725.1 Ophiothrix spiculata
GCTTATTGCTTAAAGAGAGAAATAAGATGTTTACAATTACCATTGATTTTGGTCTTAATATTTTAGATTGAGGAAGATTACCATAAAAATGGAAGTTCATCTCACAGTCTGGCAATTTTTATCTTTATATTTAGCCTATTTTCTTACCAAATATTTCATTGTTTTGACAATAAAGAGTTTAAAAGAATTCGCCAAACATCATGGTGGTTATTTAAGACCTACAAGAACATGATATTTGCAAAGGCAAAAGTATACACAGTATGGATATGTTCACTATATAGTAAGTGTATGCCTATGTGTATGAATACATTTAAAATGGGAGAGTTTTGATCTTGGACTTGAATAACTGGTGGCTACCCTTTTTCAGTACGACGTAAACAGTTAAAGAAAACGGATTAAAAAAGTAACAACTTTTTCGAAAATCATCTGAAAATTGAACCATACATTTCAAATTAATTCTGAAAACATAACGTGAAATGTTTTACTTCGACAAAGTTTAAGTTGGATAAAGTAATACGCACTGGTGTTTAGTGTACTCTATGGCCACCCACGGGTACCGCGCGTGCCATAACAAAAGAAAGGAGTTACCGAGGTGTCTGGGCCATTCAGATGTCGTAGGCCAATCCACTTATCTCGATTTAATGCATCAGGGATTCAAAAGAATCAAAACACATAGAAGAACAAGGCCATTTCTTAATTTCCCCTTATTTCTACATATAATTTGTCCCTTTACTTTATACTGTTGCCCTATTTTACCTTAAATCATAACGCAATATGAAATAAATAATGAAATCCAGATCATTATTAAAAGATCTTTCCATCACCTTAGTAACGAATTTAATCAATTCATATATTTGATAGTCCAGGTTTCGATCAATGAAGTTATAATATACTATCAGTATTGATTGACAGATTCCATCATTTAACTTCCAAAGTTCCTAGAATGATAATTGTTCACATCATGATCTGAAACAAACTTAAAATTTTCAAAATTTATACACCTGTATTGTACATTCAACGCTGGGTGTTGAGAATTTTTGATTCGATGTAGTTGATGATGCCATATAGGCCTACAGCAGATATATTTAGCAAATTGATTGGAATGCATATATTTTACCAGCAAACATGCCAAATAAAAAAAAAATACAGAACTGAATGCTCACAATATTTCGACCACCGTGACTGTCAATGTTAATGTTCAGCACATGAAAGTTTCAAATAAATAAACTCATAAATCATCTGTCATTTTGGTATTTGTCCGTCAAAAATCATGATAAAATAGCATTTCAAATATTTTCAACTGAAGACTCATGTTTAATAACAGGTGAACTAATTTTGGGGGTCTTTAAGTAAAATTAAGATGACTTTGGGGCAAAATGATTATAAACATCATAAAACGTAAACACCATGCCCGAGATCAGTGACCAATGCGACCTACCGCATTCGCGTACAAAACTACTCTTGTACTAAAATGCTGAATATAATGATAGGAAAAATGTTTTTCAATACAAAAACTTCAACAATTTTAACAGATAAAATATTCTACACAAATCTGGAGTTTAAATTGTATTTAAATGGACTCTTACCTCGCTGTTGTACAGTCATCATAAAGGATATCAAACTCCTTACACGTGAGAAGCTTACAGCGGTTGACGCCGGGTTGAATAGCTCCTAGTCCCCGTAAGATCCGGACCTGTTCCACGTTGCATACCACTGGTGTAATATTTAGTCTTTTCAGTTTCGTATAAACTGTGTGTAACCCACCAACTAAATGTTTCAAGAACAGTTCAAAAGCCTGTGGAAGGCATATCATAGTTTCTCCATTGATCTTGAAACTTGCTATTTTAGCTCCACGAAAATCAATGAGTTTACACTCATTATTTGCAGGATCAGAGCTCACGGGAGGAGGTGTACTATAGGCAATTTTATCCAATTTGTAGAGAACACTCGACGGGGGAATTTGGGTGGGTGGTGAGCTCTCCATGGCCCACAATTTCACCCTCTCGTTTTTCATAAAATCCGCCAGCTTTTCTGTCAGTTATTACACAAATAAAGTACAAATTTGAATCCAAATTAGCACGATGCGATGTGCTAGGCTACTGTAAGCTATTGACTCCGCAGGCAGGGCAGGCAGTGTTTACTATCTTTTCCTGGAAATTCTCGGTAATGCGACGTGTGTGACTAACACAGAATTGTCGTACATGCACTGCACATGGTAATGACTGACAATAGAGTGGCGTACTTTTACTATTGCATTGCCAAAGGTCACTAGGGTTACACCACTTTGATCGTGGGGGAGGGCGTTGCTCAAATTGAATTGGGATGTGCGTGAACAGGTGAAGTAAAAGTGTATCGTTGATTTCTGTCATCAATGAAGCAAGATGATAATTTGAACTTGACTGTGATACTAATCGGAAATAACGTCAAGTGGGGAAACCAAATCAAATAATTATACGGTGATGGGAATTTAAAATATCAACATCTTTTACTGACTTTTCACAGAGCTTTCGATCAACAATATTAAAATCTTACATCGTAGATTTTAAAAAGTGAATGGATATTAAAATTGATTTTTTTTTAAATAGTTATCTTTAAATAAATTAACAATATAGAATAATTCTCAATGACGGGTAAATGGGCAAATAAAAGTCTTGAAATATGCTCAAATGATAAAATGCACTGCCCTTTAAACAACAAACAGGTAAACATTTTTTAGACATAGGCCTAAATATTTTTAGACAAATAAATGAAACTATAATTTAAGTACCAAGTTCTAGTTCATTTTTACAGACAGGTTCATAATGCACTACAGGGATCAACGCTAATAAACTGAAAAAATACGCAAAGAACCAAAAATATAAAGCGCTAAGTTAAGTAATAAATTATACAAATAAAACACTATCCACATTTTTAATTAAATTGGATAAATAAATGAATAAATAAAATACAATAATGCATAAAATAAAATTGAAAAACAAATAAATATAACTATATATATAGGTTGATCGAAAACCAGTGAACTAGATCGCTACTAATCAATAATTGCATTATAAATAAATAAATAAATTATTGATTGATTGATTGATTGATTGATAAATAAATAATGAAATAAATAGATGAATAAATAAATGAGATAGACAAATCATAAAACTGACTATTTGAATACAAACAAACAGAAAACAGTTAAATTGTCCGATAGAGTGAAAATCAATCCATCAGAGTATAATTTCAAACTGTAAAAGAGTAAATTCTCAAAAAAAAGAGATTTGAGTTTCAATCATTTTAAGAGTGAAATTTTCAATCTTTTTACGGATTTGTCCCTGATTCAAGTCTCTCTCGATTGACTTTCTTTTATTTATTAGAATTTTTTGCACACTTCAATCAAATCTCTTAGATTGAGAATTTACTCTTTATACAGTTTGAAATTATACTCTGATGGATTGATTTTCACTCTTCATAGATTGAAATTCCGATCTTTTCGATTGATTCTTAGAGTCAATCCGACGAAGATTGAAATTTTCAATCGGGCAATTTAAGAGAGATAAATAAATCATGTGATTGATAAATACTAGTAAACTAAAGAATAAATAACATAAATTGAAGATATATAGATGAATTTTGTTCATTTATTTCTTCTTCTTCTTTTCCTTTTTCTTCTTCTTAATATTTTTATGTACATCTAGCTTTGGATTATTTTACATCGCTGATAGATGTATATTGTCTTTTCACCTACTATGTATATTTAGATTTGTATCAACACCCTACCAGATATTGCATCAGATCATATCATCAAATCAAAACGTAATAAAAGAATTGAATGACCTATTATCCTCATAAATGTCACTCTCTTAAGAACTTGAAACATAAACTGAGTGATAATCGCAAATAATCGTGAAAAGGTATCCCAAACAGAGTCGGATATTTTTGCTATTAACAAAAGGTGTCATATCATTCAGATTTAAGCCCCGCGGACTTCAAACTATAAAATCGCAAAAACTATATCTACTTTTGATGTTATGATTATGTATACGATCTAGCTTATCCAGCTGTTTCTGACTCGTATCATTTCTCGCGCGTGGAATTGGAAATAGTGTTGGGTATACGACAAAAAACCGAGAGCAGAAAAAAACTATGAATGAATCATAATTTCTCTTCATTTTTCAGCCAATTGACAGTATCCAGCGCAAGATGTACGATATCTTATGCCATACAATTGAGCAGTTTGTATGACACAGATTGGATTTCAAACACGACCTCCTCTGATTGGTTGTTAAAGTGCTGACGATAACTGCAAATCTTTCTGATGTGGGTTATTATTTTCCCAAAATATATACTTCAATATAACCTTACTTCAATATACTTATAAGTTTTCAAGTAATTGCTACTCCATCCAGATGAACACTCGCACATAAAACGCCCGCTTATGATGTCCATCTAATTACAAAACATTTAGGTCTATAATCAGAATTAAGAAACTTTCACCTGTCTGAAAATACTAGATACTCTCCTGCAGATTTTTATTCTGTAGATTCATCAATGCATGTATCAATGGGAGTCATACCCTCTTCAAAACCTTCACTCAATTCACTTGTGGACTTGAGCATCCGTCATATAAAGAGTCACCTCTCATCTTCTATGTAAATATGTTGAAGATTCACTCTGACATGTCTGAACATCAAATGCGTCAGAGGTTCATTGTACTCTTTTTGTGACCCCAAGATTCGACGTCAAATCGTGCTTGACGACAGTGGCGTGCCCAAAGGGGGGGCCGGGGGGGGGGCACGTGCCCCCCAGTTTGATGAGTCAGTCGGGGGTAACGGCCCATTCGGGCATCTTGACACAAAAAGATAGAAAAGAAAGGGGAGGAGAGAAAAAAATCAAAAGGAAAGAGAAGAAAATACCTTGAATTTCCTTTGTTTTTGATAATTTAAATATGAAAAAGCAAAAATTTTGCGCGCTTCGCGCGAAATTTCTGGTATTCTGTCAATATTCAGTCAAATTTTGCCATGTTTTGCGTAAATTGCAAAATTTTTCGCGCGCTACGCGCGCATTATCAAAAAAAAAATCTAAAAATATCACATTTGTGTACCGCCGCTGCAAAAGGGTCCAGTTGTCGACTCCTACATGTTGCTCATTGTAGCATATCTGATGTATACAAATACCATACATTAGATATGCTACAAGGAGCAACATGTACGAGCCGACAACTGGACCCTTTTGCCGCGGCGGTACACATTTTACCCTTCTGCCGCTATTGGTCATTCGGGGGAAACTGATGATTGTGCCCCCCACTCAAAAAATCCTGGGCACGCCACTGCTTGACGACTCTGAGTTCAAGACTCACATTTGACGCTATAACGCTTACACAAGGAACACCAAGCCATAGGGCTTTCCCTGTATAGATATGTTGTCCACATTCTGTCCTACAAAGTAAAAACGAAGTACATTGAGGTAAATGTATTGCAGTTACATTGCAAGCTACTCCCTTTTCCCTTGGAGAAATTCTGATGAGCAGACGAATTCTCTTCCATAACTTAAGACAGTATCTACTATATTAAACATATGTACATACAACTTTTTTGCATGGGGATGATTTGAAGTGAAATGTTACGAAGTATCTGCTATATGCTTTATAAATGCACATACTGCGTTTTTACTTTGCAGGGCTGCATTTTAATGAAGGAATCGTGCAACATTGCTCAAAAATCTAATCTGAACTTTAAAACAACTATATCTTTGATTTTTTTTCAAAAAGGTTGCTTAGTAATAATAATAATTGAACTATTCACAATTTTTAGACAATGTATTGTTGGCAATGAACATGAAGTAAAGGCGGTTAAAATTCCCTCTCCTACAGATATAGATCTAATTTATAAATACTCCATACTGTTAGATAATAATTAAAACACGCACAAGTATAGTTAACATTACGAAACGTGCTATCTTTGGTAGACGAATAGTTTTTTATTTAAACAACTGTGTGTTATCATCAATATTGGTTTAAAACTTACCAACAACACTCAATAGTATAACTTGTTAACTATGTTACAAACAGCGGATAAATTTAACAAATTGCGAAAACGTTCAATGGGATATAGTGGGGACAATTACTGCTATCTTCGGTAGATAGCTGAAACACTCTCTTCTAAAGAAGACAGACAATTTTGATTATTGTAGACAGCTATCTAAAACACTCGCTTAGACAGAATAATAATATAACATCTAAAACTGGAATAATTATTTCAAAAGATAGCTAGCATGTTATTTTATATAAATATAGATAGCTAAAACATATTATACTCAAATACACCTTAAAAGAATATATATAGATGAAACATGTACAAACTTTCGCAAATATAGATTGAAGGAGCCCTGTCCGATTGAGTCAGTATTTTTTCGAACTTTCTGAGATTTTGGTACCATAAGATTTCTCATATTTTTCTCATTACCCGTGTGAAATTTTTCGGAGATATAAGTGAAAATGTGTTAAATAATGGTAACCATAAAATTACTGACGCAGTAAAGTATAGGTAAGTGAAAAATACAAAATTGCTCATAAAATCAAAACGGTTGTTCCGATTTAACTAAAATTTGAAATTTAAACATGTTAAATGGGGATCTTTCATATACTAAAATTTGAAAAAATTGGACCATGTACCTTTAATAAAAGATAAACTACTATCTTCTAGCTGCATCATTTACTTTTAAAGACATTATTCAAAGTATAGGCTATCTCTTGTAGACAGCAAGCCACCCACTGCGAGACACAAAATGATATCTTCTTTAGATAATTGAAAAAATCACTTTGAGGAAAATTAAGATAGAAAAACCCCTTTCTATAATTCCTTTATCAAACATAGCGTCAAAATATAATCTGATATATAGCCTAATAACTGCAAACAAGTAAAAGTCACATTTCAAACAATTGGAGCAGAAGATGTTCTTCTCTTTAATCAATTGTTCGATAAAATGATGTCAGATTAATTCATTAATGAAGAAAGCCTTCTGAAATGAATATCACGTTCTTGCAGGCCGCAACCGTATCTGTAATTTTTTTTGATTTAATGATTGAATAAAAAATAAAATCCTGGTTTTTTATGTAAAAAATAAAAAAAAAAAATCCTTTAAAGATTGTCAATAATTTTTGAAATGATCTGACTGTATAAGTAAATGTGATTTTTTTATATTTTTATATACAAATAAATTACCAATATTGATGAAGGGAAAAAATCGTGTTGAAATTTTAGTGATTTAAAAACGCAAATCAGAATATCATACTTTCTGTGTAGTTTTCTGGAAAATATGTGAATATGCAACTTTTATTTTGGAAATGATTACTTAGAAAGTCTTAACTTATGGGCTAAAGGCTGTTGCAAAATGTTTGAAAATTATATTGAATCAGAAATCGTACACGTATTGAATTACGTTCAACTAAAAAGTAAGAAAATCATCACAATACTTCGTACGAACAGTGTTAGTCCGTCTAGAAGGACCACGTGACGCCTTTCTGTTCGCTTTGCTCGCTGCCAGTGGTCCTTTCAATCGGACTAAACACTGTTCGTAACTGACCATAGTCTTCAAATCAAATATAATTTTGCAAAACAGTGTAAAACTTGGAGATAGCTATATACACAGAGATCAATTCAAAAGCGCTATAGTTTTAAAACCCGTCTGGGTACATTTATTTTATTACTGTTTTCTTTTCGCTTGGTGTGGTTTTTCACTTATTTAGTGTCTTATTTTGGAGCTCACTCCGCAACATTATCATTGTTATGAGTTCCCGTAACAAACATAAAAAGTTTCTGATGTATATATAAAAAAACTTGCACCAAAATATGTTTTAAATATATTATACTGCATTCTTCCAAATAAGTAAAATGATAAGGGTGATAAGAAAGCACAATTGGGCGAAACACTATTCCTCAACAGTGCAAAATTTGGAGATAGCTATAACACAGAGACCAATACTTTAAAGCGCCTTTTAGTTAACGCGTCTGGGAAACATTTATTTTATGACATGGAATTCGCTAGAGAAATCAGCAAAAAGCCTCCAAGGCTTCATTAATATTTTCTTTTTAATGACGGGTCGATTGCCAATTCAATCCTATATACAAAATTCAATCCTTGCATTTCGCAAAATGTTGATGAGTATTATTAACCCGGTCTCTGCTCTTCGTGTCAACGTAAAAATCGAGTCATTTTGTTTAAAAACATCAAAGTTCTCGCTCAACTAAATTGGGCCAGACAAAATAATTTCACAATTATTTTATTTAGTTATAACTCTTAAATTGGATATAAGCATTTAACATGTTTAAGAGCATAAATGTCTAAAAGCAGATTAGACATGTTAGCAATAATGTTGCACGTGGTGTCAGTGTTCGACCAAAATGTGACATTTCGGCAAAAGTGCCTAAACTGTGTTTTGTTTTGTTTTTGGCTCACTTTCTAGAATTATTTAAATGCTTTCGTTTTGAACTTTTATTCCTTTTAGATGAATACTCGTATATAAAGAATTTTTTCAAATTATGATTCTGATCCTAATTTTTGAAATATGACCGGTTTAAAATTCCAAGGAGGCAAAATTATGTTTAAGTTAGCGCTCAAGAAAACTTTTAACTCCCAATCCCGTTTTGCATATTATTTCAAAATCACGTAATTTGATCAAAATCTGTCATAACAGTCATGTTCAACATGAAATATTGCTTCTACAAATGCATACTTTCATGAGGGTTATAGAATAAATGAAGCTACAATAAAGGGTATGTTAACACTTAAGTGCATAAGGTGTTTTAGAATCCCGTTAGTGCATAACGGGGGGGGGGTGTCAATATGGACCCATGATTGTAATCGCTTTAAAAACAATGTTCTCTACGTTATTTATCTTTAAAACTGTACACAGTGATACACCAACTCATTACAATTCATATAAGATTTAAAAAAAAAAAATCCGTCATTCCGTTTTAAAATGGCGGCCGGATATCTAATTTGTGTCAAAATTTCATTTTACCCGAAAAAATTCCCGCCAAAAATTTGAAATCTGCTTTCCCAAAGGAATTTTTAAATGAAAATTGGCTCATAATAGCAGATTATAATTACAGTTGCATTGCTGAAATAAAAATTGAAAAAGTTGTTTCATTACGGTTTTAGGGACAAAACAAAATTTGAACAGAGCCATCATTTTACCAGTTTATGCTAATTATCTCAAAAACGACGCGACCGATTTGAATTTTTCTTGCACTAAAACATGCACACCCCCATCTTGACAATTACATAAAACAGCTTTATTGGGCTATGTTGCGTATGGACCCCCCCCCCCTTATGCACTTAAGTGTTAATATTTTGCTTATTAGTTAGAAATATAACATTGCTTAATGACAAATGTATGCATGCATGGAAACTTTTTTGAAAATGATGAGAACAACGATTCAGATTTAGGGGTTAGGGGATAGTTTCCCCCATGGTAAAGAAACATTAAACGGTATAATTCAACTAAGAATAAGAATTAAACAACGCAAAAACCTAGCTATATATCAGTATAAGGGAAAAGCTATACAG
This sequence comes from Ophiothrix spiculata, assembly GCA_000969725.1. Lineage (NCBI taxonomy): Eukaryota > Metazoa > Echinodermata > Ophiuroidea > Amphilepidida > Ophiotrichidae > Ophiothrix > Ophiothrix spiculata. Next base: position 45,760 of record JXSR01S001370.1, read on the forward strand.
AAGATGTTCCATGGATGTTGATTTTTGATTGGGATATAGCGCATTTGCACGTCAAGCATTTTGCTTTCAGGAAGAATCATCTAGACTTCCTTTGCATTTTCGAGAAACACTTTAAAAGTCCATCATGTTCATTGGTGATTTGCTTAGATCCATAATTATATTCTGAAACACTGATTTGCTTCCAGCACGAAAAAATCTATACTTAACTTCCACCATAACTTAAAATGATTGATGGAGATCATAAGACTTTAAGTTTTATTAATTAAGATGGAAGCTGATATAAACACTGATGTCAAAAATAATCTTAATATTGCAACATCTGTGCTGAAGAAAATCTTTAAAACATAGCTTGAACATGTTGAATAAGATGACGTGTATGAAAAGTGAAAGAAATTATTTCCAAATGTAAACTGGTAAAGTATTTTTTGACTGCTCTATTTCGTAATTCAAACATTTATCGCCAACAGATAGCTCTTAATTTGTTATTATCAAATTAATGTAAATACTTTCTATCTTCAAAGCTCTATCTCTTGGCCGATTCATTTGTTCAGCGTCACTGAATGTCATTTAAACTTCGGCCAAATCAAACAAATTATAAATTTGAGGTATTTTCTTTATCATGATGCGTGAAGATTTCCTCCTATCAACACATCTTTTTACTATTATACCATCTGTCGAGTTAAAAACCATTTCCAACTATTAACTGGTTTTTGCATACCATCCAATGTTTAGATTCTCAAATATTCTCCATCCGTTGGGGCATACATAAAACGGTCTTTCTACGCCACTTCTTAATTACATAAAACCAGTGATATTTGACTTTATCAACTTATTTAATATAGTCAAGATTGAATGCATGGCGAGTTATGCTGACAATTTTACAATAAACTCCAAGACAAAACTGTCAGATATTATTCTACATGCATTTGCACTTTGCAGGTTCAATAAGATACAGGATTAATTAAAGCTTATCTTAATAATAAGTTGTTCCATATTAAGTGTGACGGAGCATTGAGGTGTACCGTTGATCAGTTTTCAGATCCTTGCTCTATGTTCGTCACTTTGAATGTTTATATACATTAAAATTTGGTGACAGACCAAGGAGAAAATGTATCAAAAATCCATGAATCACGAAGTAGGACGATACGAGTGAATCTGGAAAATATAACTTGTCTGTTCATCAAGAATTTATATAGTAAATGATTGAAATATCATTGGGAATAAATCAGGGTTGATATTATTTCCGAGACTAGTATAAGAGCAGAAACATAACAAAACAAATAAGTTATAGATTGGAGAATTGCTTTTCTTAAACTTTCATGGTATTAGTTTGCTTTTATATGTCTTTTTTGTACTTTTATATACGATGTGCTATACGTAGATAAATTATTTAGTATAATAAGTTAAAGGTAGGTATTCCGATCTGTTGAAAAAATTAACATACTCTTTTTCCAAAATTGAATGAAGGACCATCACGTATATAAAGCAATCGTAAAGTTTAATTTTCATACCTTGAGTCAAATTTATGCTACAGGCAAATATGTGTCTGAGAGTAACCATAGAAACATATAGGATATTTATTTCTATATTCCATTAATTCAGCACTTATTTGACCATATGTCTTTAACGAAACATAATATAAGCGTGAAAATTTACAAGGGTTATGAGAAAAATATGCGATTTCATGTGGTATCAAAATCTCCAATTTGATTTTGTGAGTGAAAATGATCGCAACACACGCCTTTAATTCTTTGAAATTGAGCTTTGACGAGCAACTCTGATGATATCGAATCTAACAATTATTTGTAGAACCATATTTGGACTCCTATTAGCATAATCAGATCACATTGAAAAGAAAAGATCACATTGAAAAGAAAAGAAAATAACAATATTGCCATCATCGTTTATGCACCACTACTGTCTTCAGAAGATACCTCAGTTGATTAAGTTACATTATACATTGAAGTTGTCTGTGAACCATAACTTTATATATTTAACCAATTTTATCAGTGATGTCTTTCTCTACGTACTTCTCTCCGATATGTTTTCTTATCATTCTATTGTTTTTATTATTTTCAGCAAGCTCAAACACTCCCGAGAAACGAAAAGAAGGGAGGATATATGTTTACACATTTACCATGTTTACCTTTTTACATGATTATACTGGCTGTATCAAAGCTTATAAAAACTATTTGTAGCCAGATGTGTTTGACTTTCAAAAACAATATGAAAAATATGAAAAAGAACCCAATCATTTTGACCAGGTTCTTTGTAGAACAAAAAAAAAAGGTTCAGAAAGGGTTCTTTAGCCCTAAAATGGTTCCTGCAGCTTCAAGAACTCCTTTTTGAACAAACACCAGGGAACCCTAAAAGGTTCTTGGTAAAACAGATTATGAATGTTAAAGAAAACACGTGTGTTAATACTATTAGAGGACTAAAGTTGTCTTCTCTTCCCTACCTTTGCTTTTAATAGCACCTTTTTATCTGAGAGTGTAGAACTTTTCAGCTTTATTGTCTGAAAGTTTGAAGTCAATTGAAGGAGCTATGGGTGATCGGTGCAATTACAGTTTTATACAAATACACTCAAAAGGTGCAAAATAGAACATTTTTGTATAATGCAGAACATTTAAGTCCATATAGAAACGCAGAGATGTTCTATAAGGAACCTTAGAATTTTTGATTGACGCGTATAGGACAATTTTGATAATGCATTTCGAACACTTTTATAAGTCAAGAAAGGTGTAAAACAATGCTAGCCCTTATTGGTGACAAAAATATTGTGATAAAGTGATCATTGAGGGGTTTTATGCAAAAAAGTTCTATAATGAACCAATTTCTTGATGAAATAACCCTTTTTGTTACTAAACAGAACCCCACTTGTTCTTGTCTGTATGTAACTTTACTGTATTCTTTTTAGCACTAAAACCCTGTAAGACCTGTAATTTCTGAATGCAACATGCTATGATTGCCATAAAATAAAATTCTTATAGAAAGTCGCAGAAATATTCTAAATTTCACAAAACAGCAACAGCTTGCCAATCACATCAACATGATCAAGAATACGAAAATGGTGTTCTAGTATATCAAATTACTTTAACTATATTTCCTGTTTAATAAATGACGTGATGGATAAATAAGCATAAAGTTCTGATAGAATAAAAATGATGGTTTTCTCTAAACATGACACCATTCCTTTTTTCGGTCTTAATTTTTTGATATCGAACCTCCAAAATATGCGTTTAAGAATTTATCAAAGTAAATTAACAAAAAATATTTTGGTTCCTATACCTTTCCTTCATTTTTAATGGACGGTGATAAGTTATATTTGACATAAGTATAAAGGCACGATATGAAGAAATAATTATGATAAATGAAAAAACATAGCCACTGAAATACACTAAAACACGCGAAGTTGCTAAACAATTTCTTAAAATAAATTAATAAACATTTAATAAAAACACAAAAATCTATAATGATATCAAAACCACGTCAACTTATTCATAGTTATTGATATTTTATTTTTAAACATCAAAATATAGACATGCACATAATAACCAAAATATTGAAATTTCCATCTCTATTCAACTCTTTTTTGCCATTTCAATTAACATTACATTTTAGTATCTACAGCCAATGTTGAACACAATTATTTATCCATTGTGATGGTTTATTCAACCATATTCAATGTTCCAAATGAGACAAAATTATTTATTAAAAACGTTTTATTGCAAAATTGTAATAAATGAAATCATAGAGAACTTGTTGTGTATCTATTACATCACTATTATTTGCAATATGCTGTGTGTGTCATTACTGGTAGCAGTAAGAAAATATTTAACTCGATAGGTCACTTAAACCAACGATATATCTCGTTGCTTAAACTAAAGTCACATGTACCGGTCGAGCTGGCACGCCACAACAGACAAAACCCACACGAACAGGTGTATTGCTATGAACTAGTGAGGGTGGTTTAAAACCCGCCTTCTTTTTCTAGTGACATTGGTGACTTAAACATCACAGAAGAGGACTTGTGTTATTCAACATGCTTACTGTGAACATGGTGAATGATCAAAAGCAAGTTTTAAGGCCTAGATATACTTTGTCATTTTTGTAGTCATTTTCATTCAGAATTTTTCTCATGGAGTTACATTTTCACCACTATGTTAAATTTTCATTTTGATTTTTTTTTCATGGTGTAAAATTTTTGTCGTGGAGTAACATGTTTCACCATTTATGAAAATGTTTCATGATGGTGTTCAACAGGGCATAGATCGATCTCATTAGGTCGAGAACAATACCATAATTACCTTGGTGTTTTCATTATAATCTGAAATCTGTCCTTGACAGGTACTATGAATTTTATTCTGCAGAAAAGAGAAACATTTTCATTTGGAATTTTTATCACCGTCTTGATTTTTTATCATTCTATTTGTAGCGTTTTGCGGATTATTCTGATCGATAATATCGTCTAGGAACTCGAGGTCAATATGTGCAAAAATGACAAAGTATATCTAGGCCTATAGATATCGATTCATTTATTATGTTTTTAATATGACATCTTAAATAATATAAAATGACAGCCAAGGGGAAAATGAGCATATCACTTATTTTTTCGATAATTACTGTTCCGGGAAATAGCGCTATTATTGTCATATCAAAATAATGTACCTCATTCCAACTTGGTTAGCCACCAGAGATCTTTCTGTTCCATCAGCAGCCTGCATCTGGAATTCTCTACCTGAACACATTCCACCTTTGGAGAAGGGGACCCGCTTTTAAAAGGATGTGAACCATTATCTTGGTGATTGCATTGTCCCAGTAGTGTTTGACAGATATAAAATGGCAGTAAAAACAATACCGGTTAAAGCAATAAATTACGACAACGCACAACGCTTATCATGTGCATAAATGATTGTTCTCAATATAAGCAAATAGAGCTATGAATACTATAACAAAAAGACAATGATTTTAATTGGTCCAGTAATTAATTAAGAGTTAGATGTTGAATGGGGTTCTTTACAATACCAACGTATAGAGCGCAGACGTGAGACGCAAATTTATAACATTTTAAATCATTCTTCAGTACATAGTGTATTTTCTGATTTCAATGCAAATAAAAATGTACCAGGTTTTTATCATTTCTATAAAAGTAGGACATACAGGGTGTCCCAGAAAGAATTAACTCCTACCTTTGGCGGGTCATAACTTTTACAAAATACAATGAAATCGAAAAATTTAACTTGAAATATAATGTACAGGTCATAGATTATCTAGTGTATAAAAATCATGTGATATGGCTCAATGGTTTTGATGATATGCTGGATTGCGTTACAAGTGGTGTAAAAGGCTTCTGTCCAAGTTTCAATATTGATGATCAGACAGATATTTCCTTCAAAACTCACTTTAAACCTTAACTTTTATTTCTCAAAATAAAGAAATACGTAAAATATAAAATGTGGAATGTTCATTAATCACCTTATTATATTCAGGATCAATTGACGGGTACTAAACAGCATTCTAATTGTTAGCCGGCCGTTATTAAAGAGAATACATATTTCAGGTATATGAAAGTGTGTGTTGGGGGTTGAGTTGGGTGAAATGGATGTGTGTTTTATTTATTCATTTATTTTGAATTTTATACATTAAAATGTATTCTGTGAATCACCACGTACTTTTAGCACACTTGGAGGGATAAACATAAGTATCTATAATAGGTAAATTGACATATAAGAAGTGTTAACCCTTGCCCTCCTGAGCTATCTATTGTAACACATCCTCCGAAGGGAGAGGGTGTTGTAACCCACCGAATAGTTTAGAACGAAATCCCTATGAACTTGTACGTAATTATGACGTCATAAACTACTTCCAGATTGGAAAATCAGGCAAAATTGCATTATGGCAAAACGGTCACTAAAAATCAAAATTTTGCTATAAAACTTCTAATAACGGATTTTTTTGGTAATTAAGAAGGGAAGTGATGATTTTAACATGTCTTGTAAGTTTGAGTCTTATAGCATGTATAAATTTTTCAAAATGGCGACTTAAAAAATTTCCGGGATTTCCCCAACCCCCCTCCCCCTACACCCAAACTTTGACGGCCTACCCTAACCCCACTTTAGGTGGTACCCCTCTAGTTTTTTCATCAAAATGACCGCAAAGGATGTAAAAGAGATTACCCAAATGCATTTGCCCGGTTTCTTTTGCGTTTTTATGAAGCGTGGCAAAACCTTAGACCCCCTCCCTTCAAAATTGAAACTTGGACAGAAGCCTTTTACACCACTTGTAACGCAATCGAGCATATCATCAAAACCATTGAACCATATCACCTGATTTTCATACACAAAATAGTCTATGACCTGTACATTATATTTCAATTTAAATTTTGTGATTGCATTGTATATTTTCAAAGTTATAACCCTCCAAAGCTAGGAAATAATTCTTTCTGGGACAACCTGTATATCTTAAATTTCTAATAAGTATATACGAGTTTGATGGTTTCGCTTTGAACTACCCAAACTAACCAAATTATTACAATTCTCATACCCCTAAGTGCAATGGTTTTGAGAACGGAGTATGTATCTCCATCACTTATGACGTTTCCGCTTAACACCGAGAGAAACCCAGCCGTTCAATTTCACATTTCCTACGAATCGTCACCTAATATCTACGTCTGCTTTCTATACATACAATCCAAAAAGCGCGCGCGGCCTCGTGTCAACATGGCAATTCCTCACATTCGACATTCGAAAAAAATGTGCATATATAACATTTTCTTTATCAATACTAACTATTTCAGCAAAGCGCATGTTTATATTGGGCACAATTACATAAATTTTCTTCGTATTTAGACTAGCTGACAGATCAATTTCGTTCGTTTGGTAAAATATATTTGAATAACGTGAATGCATTTTGCGCAGACGATAGAATCAGATAATTTTTTCCCGGTTAAGTCCTGGGTAAATATCTCTTATTGCCACACGATTCCTTTTATTCTAACTTATTAACGGAGCCAACACTGCAGTCGTCTTCATGTTTGATATTACTTTCTATTGTATAGCGATTTTTAACGTTTATTTATTAAAACGTAAATGCTGACTGTCGTAAAGTCACAATAGTTTTTGGAATAGCAAATATTGAAATATCCAAGTCGCGTGAACGTAATTATCAGTCTCATTGCAGAATTGTCATTAACTAACTGTGATAATACGAAACCGTTTGATTGCATAGATACTAAATTGCTTTATTGCATCTCTTGTTATTTGACTTTATTTCAGTCTCTTTATAGAAAAAGACTTTGATGCATTATGGTGGAAAAATCGTGTGGATACTAATGTTTCCAATTGAATGGCTTATTTATAGGAATCATTTTGTATTATGAAATCTAGGTCTGGTAATAGTTTTTTGTTGTTTAAGAAACATTTGTTGTATTTTTTTTTTGTAAAATGGTAACAAGTTATTTCAAGCTGACCGATTTTTACGTCTGCTGATGAAATGCTGGCATAATGATATTGATAGAATATCGACAAAATATTTTTCAAAGCAATTAAGATTTTAGTTAGATTTTATTTCGTCATTTACTCTTACGAGAACTAGCATTTTTTGCATTAGTCAAATAAAAACTTTCATTCAAATTAGGTGGAAAATTAAACGTATACCAATAATTAATGTGATATTCTTAAAATTCTTTTTTTTTTAAAGAAGTATATTGATATCTTTTTGACCAATGAGCAAGAAAGCAAGATTACATTGTGTGCGATCAATTGTAACTGAATGTAATTGAATATATACAACTACATTATTTTACAATGCTCTTACATGTATATACGACCTAAATATCATATATAGGTAAACCGTGAGAGCAAACTCCACCAGTTAATCTTAGGAGTTCTCCTGACGAGGATGTGTGTTTTTCAATTGAAATATTGAAGTAAATATTCCATATCTAATTATGTTGAAACACTGTATTTGCTAACGTCATTGCACTGCATCATTATAACATTACATTTCTTTCTTATTATTTAGGTTTGCTTTACATCATGATGTAATGTAAAGCACTGTAGTAGTTAAAAACATTGCATTATACAGTTGCTGATTTACAATGTGCATTGTAATATTTTGAACTGTAACGTAATGTCATGTCATGTAATAAAAATATAGGCGTGAAAAACATTACCTTGCATTGCACTGTAATTGCATTATACATTGCATTACATACATTGCATTGCATTGCATTGCATTGCATTGTATTACTGCATTGCATTGCATTACATTGCATTGCATTACATTGCAATGCATTGCAATACATTACATTGCATTACATTACATTGCAATGCATTGCAATACATTGCATTACATTACATTACATTTACATTACATAACATTACATTACATTACATTACATTACATTACATTACATTACATTACATTACATTACATTAGATTACATATACATCTAGTTACATTACATTACTTTGCAATACATTATACATTGCATTACATAATATTACATTTATTTTACATTTTA
>JXSR01S001371.1:61963-75794 GCA_000969725.1 Ophiothrix spiculata
CTGCAATTCCAGCATAATATATGCAAATTTAAGTATCTAATTTGCATAATTTATGCAAAAACTGGTTTTATTGGCATATCATCTGAACCGGACGGCTGACCTTCGTTAGTGATTATGTAATGGAAAAACCCTGGTGCCATTGTAAATGATAAATCCCAAGTCAAACTATAACAATAATGATAAAGTCCTTGTCACACTGGAAAACACTGATACCAGGGATTGTGGTTTTTGATAACACAATGCCTCAAATAGGAAAGGAAAAAACATCAACAAATTAAGAAAACTGATGGAACATTTGTTTCTGTATTCAAAAAATTAAAAAGTTCACAATTTTACCAAAGCAAAATTTAGACTTTCCAGAAAAAAGTTGACCCAAAATATATTTTCCCAAAAAATTGAAATCAACATTGTGTTCAACATGTAACTCCACTTCTACTATTTCTAGTATTACATTTATCTTTATGGATTTAATTTGTAATTGCTGAATTGCAGAGCAAAAACTCTCAAAAAATAGGGTTGACAGCAGCCTTAGTTATAAGAGCTATCTAGAGCATGAGGGATTATCATCGTAATAACCCCACGAGGCTTTGACTAATTAATGACCCTTTTAAAACATCCCTTATGTTTCTTATCAGATACGATATGCTGTGCTGAGGAAGGTCCACTTGATTATCATGCATTTAGATATGCATGGAGCAAGATTTTACAATGTACAATATTCAAAATGCTATAATCACTCAAAGCATGTGGATACTTGTATGTGGGGGTTCCAAGTGATGTTATGTTCTCTTTTTACGAATTTTAAGCAAACTCTCGTACGATTTTGTTTTTGATGATCATACTGTCTATACACAGTCAAAGAGTCAAATTGGAAATGGAAGCATGTTTTGTTGTGTTTGGGAACGGCAATAGAGGGAGTATGAGAATACATGGCCTGCAAACCCCAACATATCCAGCCTGGATCACCACTCACCAGGATCCCATTATATGGTAATATTATAGGACCTTTGAAAATTGACATAATACGGTACTGTAAACGGGTTATTTTTGCAAGGGTTTAATTTTTGCGAATTTTGCGAATCAACATCTAACCGCGAATATAACACTCCGCAAAAACATTCATTTTATATGCAGGTCTATGTAATGAAGAGCTTTTAAAATTCTAATTTAACACGCGTGAAAAGGTCGTGATTGTCTACTTTCGCGAAAAATTCTGCTCGCAAAAACATTCCCAGTACATTTAGACAGTAGCATTAACAATAAATCACACAAAAACATTTAAAAACTTATGCTGTTTATTGTCCTGTGTAACAACAACCATTTGATTTCATCAACATTTTTTTTTGTAATTCCACATAAAAAGTTTGTATTTATTTTTAAATAGAAATTTTGTAATCAACCCCAACCAATTAAACAATGCAATTTTGAAAATCCCTCCTTTTTATAAAATCAAAATTTTGAATGATTTCAAGCTGGTTTTTGCCCGTTTGCATTAAAAATAAGAATAGCTCCTTCCTTCTTTGAAATAAGGAGGATGCTAAACATGATTTTTAAAATGTGGCCTAACACACCCAGCTGGCTGTTATAAATAGATCTTCATCAATTGCAGATAGATTCATGAGAGACACTTGGCATATTTATGTTCTTGAGTCCTGCCATGCCGCATTAAAATTTCAACATCTATTCAATCTACTGCAATGTGATTTGCATGTGTCGATGGTACGCTGATAGTGTATGCCCCCTATCTGGCAACCTGCATATTTTAACACAATTTGCAAAGCAAATAAGGCTTGTTAATTTGACCCGAGGAGGGGTTGGCACCCTATTTCTAAAGTAACAGGGGTGTGTCTTGATAAGATGAAAAGTAGGAGCATCTAATACAGGTAAAGTGTGCGAACAAATATTAGGGGACAAGATGAACAAAAATGGATTTATCAAGGTTTGAAGTTTAAAAAAGGGTTATTGATGTGTTTAAGTTCAAATTGCCATGAAATAATAAAACTGTTAAAATTGTGAGGGGTCATTGGGTAGGAGCAGGTTTAAAGGAGTTTATCCTGAGGCGCATCATCTGTAACCATAGCGGGAGCACCCCACATCCCACACGAAATTTGGACATGGAGTCAGGATTCTGATGCTCTATGACTTGTGATAGAAGTGGTCAATCAATAATGGAATTGTGAGTGGCATGAATTTTCCTCGGGATGTTTTTGTTTGTTTCTCTATTTTTGTTTTATTTATTTATTTATTTTTTCCCCTTTGGGATCGTGCTTTTGTCTATAGATGTATCTTTATGCTTGCTTTCCCCTCAGTTCCAAGTATTATGTGATTAATTAGGAGTGGAATCTAAAAAAATCTGAAGTTTCAGGTTAAGAATTAATATTGAAATGCATCAAACTTTCAATTTCCTAAAAACAGACTTGAATTCGGAAATAAATCAATTTGTTATCAAGGTGCAAAAACCTGGAATGATATTCCTTATCATATCAAAAATGCCAATAGTCTTAACTCTTTCAAATGTTCATTTAAAGATGTTACTCTTGATAACTATAAGCAAATTAAATAAACCTTGCATTCTTACTTGTATCTTTATGGAGATTGGTACTCGACAGTCCTTTAGCCTTCGACTATGTATGTATTTATATCTCTTATAATGTCATTTTATTCTGTCCTTTCTTTCTACCCTGTGGCCATCGCATTGTGGATTGAAAGGGTGGTTTGCATTCATATTTTTGGTAAAACATGAATTTTTGTTTTTCTATTTATTCTCAAAAATACATTTTTGTCTTTACCATCTTAGATGAAACATCCTGTCCCCTCTTTCTTCTCTGTGGCCATCGCATTGAGGATGGAGAGGACAGTATGCACTTATTATTGTTATTTTGAGTCTGGGACTTGACAGGCTTTTTGCTTATTTCTCAGTCCTCCTCCACAATTTTGTTTTTACAGTTTTATGTATAGTACATTATAAGTTCTTTACTCTGTAACTTTGCATTTGTGGAAGAAATAAAATTATACTATTATACTATATATTATACTATTATTGTTTTTCTTGGTCTTAAAATTGAAGATGTTATCCAGATAATTAACATCACAAGAGTTCCTCAAATTACTGATTTCTGCCATTATGTGGTAGATAATAGCTAAATTTGATTTATTTTCAGGACCTAAGGCCTATAAAAAAACTGTTTGATTGGCGTAACCCGACCGACCCTATTTTTACCACCGACCCTAAATATTTTTATTTTTTTGAGCATGGTAAAAAACCTCCAAATCCCAAATTTGATGGAATCGATTCATGGGGGCCCCAAGATATGGCATTCAAAATGACAAATAAAAGATATGTTACAGAAAAAGTGAAGATGATTTTGTATATGTGTCGTATATTTTGTGTTCTTATATGTGAAACATATACTTTTAAAATTAAAGAAAAAAATAAAAATCCGACCTACCTACCCTATTTTTTTCTTCTATGTTACGCCAATCAAACAATTATTTTTTTAGGCTTAATGTTAATGATCTGAAAGTAAATTGCCTGCATTTACCCCAACAGGATTTTAATATTGTGAGAATCAATTGTCAATCAAGTTCCTGCAAAATTGAACACCTGATATCCCTGTGCAAACTAGACCCGGGCTTGGGGCACTCAAATTTGAAAGTGACAGGCATGTATGGCAATGATCTTGGGAATAGAGATCTTTCAGTATCTAAATAAAGAAAAAAGGGTCCCAAAAAGGTAAGTTTGCCATGGTCCTTTAACAGTTTCCCCCAGATCAGATCAAATTCCTTTGACCACTCATAATTTTTTGATGAGGACATTGTCCCTGGCGCTTGTGCCAAAATGTTTACTGGTAGTTGTTACCATCTGTTTCTTGATTTTTTTTTTGGAAATTGTCAGGCCCTTCAACAATTGCCCCAGTTTGTGTAAAATCTTGTGAGCTTGGGCAATTTTCTTGAGAAAGTTGCACCCAGATTTCGATTCCTTTTAAAATAAAAAGCTTGCCCAATGTTCAGCAGTACCAAGCCACACATGGGTACACTGCCCTGACAGCAATTTTGTGACAATCTCATTTGCGAGTATAATAATTTTCTTTTATTTTCTATCGTCCTACAAGCAGCTTATGTGACCAAGGTGTTACCAATCAAAAATTCTTGAAATGAAGGGGAAAATTTGCAATTACATATAATCTCATAATGTGTGAACTTACGTCTTTTGATGCAACTCTAACGAACTAATTATTGTTCTCTTTATTCTTTTACGACAGGTTGAAATCTCCCCTCAGCTTGCGTAGATTTATCTCTGACTTGCCCAACGTATGATTGCCTGCTCCGTACTGATGATCAATCAATCAAATCAATGCGTGTCAAAGAGGGCGCTGTAGGGTCAGCATCCGAGATGGGCAAGAAAACCAGAAAGACCAAGCAAACAGATTATCACAATACATCGGATGAAGAAACCATCAAATCTGCCTGTAAGTAATCTAACCTATGGATATAACTCCAAGCATTTCAAAGCAATCTTGGTCTGATTTCGTCCAAAAATTTCCAATTTTCCCTGAGATACAAACCTATAACTCTAGCATCTCAATCCATGTGTCCAGTTATGGAAAGCAAATGAGTATGGCATGCCTTGGCGGCACTTTAAGCTTAATATTCGGACTTGGTCTTGTTTTTCTAAGAAATTTTTTTGTTTTCCCCTTCTTTGGGCCAATTTTATGAAAACTCAAAAATCAGGCCTTGCATCACGAAAATAACGGGTGTGTTACAAAAAGCACTTTTAAAGATATTCAAACTGCTGTAGGTGTACATTTTGTATCTAATTGCCCATAATTTTACCAGATTTAATTTTGGTGTGCTGAATATCACGCACCTCAAGATTATTTTAGGTGTGTGATAGCATGCGCACACCTCAAAATTCAAGGCCTGAAAAAAAAGTGTGGAAAACAGTCCCTCTAGAACTATTTTTGGGATCACATGTTTTGAAGATTTTTAGGAAAATTTTTAGGCTTGTTAAAAAATGTCAAATACCTCTGTTTTTATTATTTCTCCAAAACAAGTTTCTTTAATAGTCAAAACGGTGTTTGTTAAATATCCTGTACAAGATTGTAAACTTTAATATTTTAAATAGTTTACAGTAAAATCATTTTCTTCCCAGAAATTGTAATGATATGGCCTCCCTTGAATTAATGATTCAATTAAAAATCTATTCAGATTTTGAACCAAATACAAATAAACAGTTCAGTTCCAATTTTAGAAATAGGAAATTCAAATCAACAATGGTTCCGTATTATTTCTATGAAGTGGCATAATTGCCGAGACTTGAGTGTGCTGATTAAAGTGAGCTCAATTGAGATGGGCCCAAGGCAATTAGCAGAATTAGAAAAAATTAAAGTAAAACTTTACACATCATGTTGAAAGGTAGAGGTATTAGGAATGATGAACCGAGATGATCTGTGATTGAGCATTGGTTGAGAGGGAGCTTGTTGTTCAGTTTTGAAGTATAATTTAAATTGTAATTTAATTATCATAACAGGTTCATTGTTTTTTACTTTGGACCACAATCAAAGTGAAGAAATTATCACAAAAATGGGTGGTAGATGTACATGCTCGGATTACTTAGAGGTGGTTGGATATTAATCAGGGTGATAAGCACATCATTTTGTATAGAGTAGCAAAGCATTCAATCTCATTTGATTTGTGTTAAAACTCGTAGATTTGGTAGAAATTGTGTAGATTCACCACCAATTTTGATTTGGAAATCTTTGCTTGCATAGATTCTTGTTTCTTACTGAATATATTTAATATTTAGCCTTATTTCTTTTCATTTGGCACTTTGACTAAAAAAACAAAATTAAGATTCTTGTTAATAAAAACATCCCAATCTTTCAGTTAAAAAAGAAAACTTTTTCATTGAGATATTAGGCCAAGCTTGTATTAGGCCAGAAAATGTGCTGCCGTAAGTGACTGGTCCTTGTCAAAAAAAAAAAAAAAAAAGTGGGAAAAGATAAGGCCCAGAAATCTCACAATTTTGCTCATATTGGGTGTTGATTTGTTGAGAGAAATGGTAGAAAATTCATCCAAATTTGGCACTTTTGAGTGATTTTAAAATAAAAAAGAAAGAAATTCTGACTGACCGACTCACCTGTTTCAGAAATTCCATGTGAGTGCAACACAACAATTGTTTGCCTTTTGGATGTAAAAATAAAATTGCACATAATAAACCAGCACTTGCCTATGAAACGCACATTTGATACTGCTGGAAACATGTAACATAGATCAATTGTAGAAACAATTAGTAAGGTCATTAATTAATGCTCCATTAATTTAGTATTGATTGGCGTTGGCATAGGTATATGTTATGTCTAGATCTTGCTGTCTGAATAATATAGGTTGGATAAATAAGAGAGCAGTCGGGCACAAGGGGGAGGGGACGGAAAGGATGGAGTAGAACTAGCTCAAATAGATGTACATGCAGTATGTTTCAAGCAATTTGATTTGGCCATGGGGCAATAGTGTTGTCTTCATGTCTATATATATAAGTTGGATAAGTAATAAAAGCACCAGGCGTTCAAGGGGACATACAAAGAAGAAGGGGCGGTATTATGTGGTGCTCTTGTTAAAATAGCAATTGTGAGGCATGACAGCAAAAGGTACCTTAAGTCGCAAAACCACATTACAAGATACCAGGGACTTCCATAAACATTTGAAATTTGCAGAGGCTCTATCAAAGGCTCTCCTGAAGTTCTTTAGGGGGCAATTAAGGGGGCTATCTAGAAATTTCAATGTTTATACCATCATACAAGGTGCTGAGCTCCCATAAAGCATTTGAGGGGAGCAGGAAGGCTAAACAGAGCTCACTCTCCTCCTTTACGGCGAGATACGGGTCGCTGAAGTTGCAAATGGTGATGACAGGTCACCAGGTCGATTTTCGTCAGCTATCAGCAATCACCGCCGGTGATGATTACCTCTAACTTCAAACCCGTTTTTCTCAGAATAACCTCTTTTTTTAAATCGGGCTTACCATCCAAAACATTTTTGCACATCAGTCCAGAACGGAACGTTATACACTCATGATTGTGTCATTGTAAAGCTGAAATCACATGTTTTCCACTCAAGCCATTTTCAAAAATGTAATTTTCATTTTTTTACCACTAAGGTACCGTTTGCTGTAACGCATCACAATTAGCCTTGGGTTTATAGTGTTAAATCTAGGTATTAAAAATCTGTTCAGATTTTGAACCAAATACAAATAAACAGTTCAGTTCCAATTTTAGAAATAGGAAATTCAAATCAACAATGGTTCCGTATTATTTCTATGAAGTGGCATAATTGCCAAGACTTGAGTGTGCTGATTAAAGTGAGCTCAGTTTGAGATGGGCCCAAGGCAATTAGCAGAATTAGAAAAAATTAAAGTAAAACTTTACACATCATGTTGAAAGGCAGAGGTAAGGCATGATGAACTGGAGATGATCTGTGATCGAGCATTTGTTGAGGGGAGCTTGTTGTTCAGTTTTGAAGTATAATTTAAATTGTAATTTAATTATCACAACAGGTTAATTGTTTTTTACTTTGGACCACAATCAAAGTGAAGAAATTATCGCAAAACTGTGTGGTAGATTAACGGATTACTAAGAGGTGGTTGGATATTAATCAGGGTGATAAGCACATCATTTTGTATAGAGTAGCAAAACATGTAATATCATTTGATTTGTGTTAAAACTCATAGATTTGGTAGAAATTAAGTAGATTCACCACCAATTTTGATTTGGAAATCTTTGCTTGAATAGATTTTTGTTTCTTACTGAATATAGTTTTTCCTCATTTCTTTTCATTTGGCACTTTGATTAAAAAATAAAATTAAGATTCTTGTTAATTTAAACATCCCAATTTTTCAGTTAAAAAAGAAAACTGTGTCATTGAGATATTAGGCCAGAAAATGTGCTGCCCTAAGTGACTGATCCTTGTCAAAAAAGGGAAAAAGATAAGGCCCTGAAAGCTCCCAATTTTGCTCATATTGGGTGTTTGTTGATAGAAATGGTAGAAAATCCATCCAAATTTGGCACTTTGAGTGATTTTAAAATAAACAATAATAAAAAAGAAAGTAATTCTGACTGACCAACTCAACTGTTTCAGAAATTCCATTGAGTGCAACGCACAATTTTTTTTGCCTTTTGGATGTAAAAATGAAATTACACATAAGGCCGAGAAAAAAAAATTGTTGTGTTGCCCTCAAGTAGAATTTCTGAAAAATTGAGTCAGTCGGTCGGAAAATAATTTATTTTTAATCATTTGTTTTTTATAAAGCACCTAAAGTGTGAAATTTGTGTGCATTTTCCACTATTTTCAAAATATTTTCTCAAAAAACACCCAATGTGAGCAAAATTGGGTGCTTTCCCGACCCTAATTTTTTTTTTTTTAATTTTTGAATAGGGTCGGTCACTGAGGGCATCACAACAATTTTTTTTCTTGGCCTATTAAACCAGCACTTGCCTGTGAAACGCACATTTGATTCTGCTGGAAACATGTAACATAGATCAATTATAGAAACAATTAGTAAGGTCATTAATTAATGCTCCATTAATTTAGTATTGATTGGCGTTGACGTACCGTAGTTATATGTTATGTCTAGATCTTGCTGTCTGAATAATATAGGTTGGATAAATAAGAGAGCAGTTGGGTAACAAGGGGAGGGGACAGAAAGGATGGAGTAGAACTAGCTCAAATAGATGTACATGCAGTATATTTCAAGCAATTTGATTTGGCCATGGGGCAATAGTGTTGTCTTCCTGTCTGTAAAAGTTGGATAAATAATAAAAGCACTAGGCATTCAAGGGGACATACAAAGAAGAAGGGGCGGTATTATGTGGTGCTCTTGTTAAAATAGCAATTGTGACGCATGACAGCAAAAGGTACCTTAAGTTGGAAAACCACATTCCGAGATACCAGGGACTTCCATAAAAATTTGAAATTTGCAGGGGCTCTATCAAAGGCTCTCCTGAAGTTCTTTAGGGGCAATTAAGGGGGCTATCTAGAAATTTAAATGTTTATACCATCATACAAGGTGCTGAGCTCCCATAAAGCATTTGAGGGGAGCAGGAATACGGCGAGATACGGGTCGCTGAAGTTGCAAATGGTGATGACAGGTCCCCAGGTCAATTTTCGTCAGCTATCAGCAATCACCGCCGGTGATGATTACCTCTAACTTCAAACCCGTTTTTCTCAGAATAACCTTTTTTTAAATCGGGCTTACCATCCAAAACATTTTTGCACATAAGTCCAGAACGGAACGTTATACACTCATGATTGTGTCATTGTAAAGCTGAAATCACAGGTTTTCCACTCAAGCCATTTTCAAAAATTCAATTTTCATTTTTTTTTACCACTAAGGTACCGTTTGCTGTAACGCATCACAATTAGCCTTGGGTTTATAGTGTTAAATCTAGGTATTTTTGAGGGGGGAGGGGGTGCAAAGAAGATAGACATTATGTGGCTACAAAAATATTCAGCATGGTATTGATTAGCCTTGGAAGATAGTGTGATGCCTTGGGCTTGGTCTTGCTGTCTGAATAATGTAGGTTGGATAAATAAAAGAGCAATTGGCTATAATTATGGAGAGGAGTGGTGCTTTGATATGATTGGTATTGATTGTCTTGAGACCTAACTGTATGACTTATTGTCTGAAAAATGTACATGTAGGTAGAATAGGTAAATCACTATTATTATAGAAAAATTGGGGCACTTGAAGTAATTCATCTTTATAATTAGCCTAGACTAATTCACCAGCACAGATCATGATGTAATTTCAACATGGTTTAAAATATGATAAGCCCTTATCTGGGTATATCTTGCATAAATTTTACAAACATCTGAAAGCATCATTCAAGCTGTAGTGCTTGAATTTCATAGAACATTACTCTGTTATCAGTAAAAATTACTGAATAAAAAATTGACGATTCAATAAAATTTTGAATATATCACCATTTCTTTGCTTTTCTTTCTTATACAGTGAAACCCTGTAGCCATGTTGACAAAAGTGTAGGCTTCAGTTCTGTCAAGAAAGGCATCAAAAATGCTGGAGGGGCAGTCAAACTAGGACTATGCCAGGTGAGTGAAGATACGCTTAGATTCCCCACATTTTTCGCAATATTTGGGGCCATTCAAGTTATCGGTAAAGTAAGCTTTCACTTACGCTGCGGAAGATACAAAGTTCGAACCCATTTATTAAAGAAAGTACAGATTGGAAACTGGACTATTTGCACTCTCAAAATTCAGCTAAGTTAGGGGATTGCGCAATGCCTGAAGCGACGATGCACAAAGTGTGTAGTGACCCATTTCTCCATTGTGGTCATACTCTACAATGTACAAACTCTTGACTATAACGCAATACACATGTTACATTTTTTCTGTAAATCATGTGTACGCAAACAATAACGCTTGACTGACAAATAGTTGCAATTCTAAAGTACCCTTCCTAGCCTGCACTCTGTTCTGTTCAGGTTGTGAATAATATTCTACAGATAGTGAATCCTACTGTACGCTTACATTAATTGTTTGTGTGGTTTGTTGCGAGACTTGACTCTCAGGTTCACTCCAAAATTCCAACCCAGTCGATTCTGTCCAGCATTGAAGCAGGTTGCCAAACTCGTGTCAACTTGCTAAACACCACAACTCATTTAAACCACAGAAGAAACAATACCTCTGTCCACATAAACTTTTTGTTTTTTTAATAATTTTCATTGTGTGTATTTTAATGATCTTTTTGTATTCACTTGTTTTGCTGCTTGATATCTCTATGAAAAAGCACAGTAAATTAGATTAAGTTGTCAGCAAAATCTGAATAACACTGAGCACTTTCAATTTGATGTTTATTCACAGGCATGTTCTGGTGACCTGAGGCCATCATCTGGCAAGATTAAATCGCGGGTTGAAGAGACGCCACCACCTGCCAACGACAACGATGCAATTGACGAGGCTGACTCGTCCATCTGGCTATGTCTGTCTTGTGGACATCAGGTAAGATAGGAGGCCAAACAATAATTTATTGGACAGTGTAAACATAAATCCAGAATAGAGGGCCCCATGCATCCCTAAATGCAACCCCTGCATGGATTTTTGTTTAATTGTCCAATAAATATTTACTTTGTTTCAAGTTTAGTTTTCTGGTCATATGAGACCATTTTTATCTAAAAGCTTTTTCACAACGACTTCAGTAGAGTTAAAAAATGTGTTGTGCCAAGTATATGCCAAGCTCACTCTCTCCTACGTGGTGCACTTTTGAGACTACTCTCTATATGCCAGTGAACTGTTGCCAGTTAGTTACACTGTATATTTTTGCTGTAGGTCTCTGAAGCAGAGAGTATGCTTTATGTGCACCATTATGTTGAAATATGTAGAGTAGCATTTGGCATTAGACTTCCTGCACTTTACGTCAAAAAATTTCAGTATATTGTGGGACACACATGGGCTGGTAGTTGAAGTCTCAGACCCTTAATCATCTGGCGTTGAATGAGAGTCATGGGTTTAAATCTGTTGAACAGGTCGTTTTAGTGTCCTTGAGCAAGATGAACCTCATGTGTTCCACTCAACCCAAATATCAAATGGACACTGGTATTCTTCAATGCTGGTATGGTAACAGACGATCCAATACCACAAATAAAACCAAAAGGGGAGTCCGGCCCAATCAATTCAATTCAGAGTAGTAGGATTGAGGAGTTTTAATTTACGCTGGCATTTCAAGATTCTGTATAAAGTTTTATTTCACCTCAGTAAAATTTGTCACCCAGTAGATTCATCAAGATGAAAGGTTGCTTGCACTTCGGGTTAAATGCATGCACGTTATATGTCTGGAAAGGTTAGGTGACAAACAAGCAATTTGGTCTAAATTATCATAAATAAATTACACCAAGGAAATAATACACGAGGCAACATAACATAAAACAAGTTGTTCAATAGTCTTGATTCAATTTTCATGAAGCCATATTCTTTTAGTAATCATTTCTTCCCATGTTATTAACAATGGAATTTTGTTGACCACTTGCTTTGCTTTACTACAGGGCTGTGGGCGGAACAGCGTATACAAGCATGCACTGAAGCATTATGAGACCCCTAGGACTGGCAGCCATAATCTAGCAGTCTGTGTCACCAATTGGCAAATTTGGTAAGTAGGGACTCCCACTATGTTGGGCGACTAAAGTCACTAGGTTGGTATTTGTAGTAATAACCTTGTAAGTTGTAGGCAATTTTCAGATTTGTTAAGGATGTAATCTTAGTTGTTCAAGTATGTCTTGGCCATAAGGCAAAATAAACATTTATTGGACTATTTAAACTAAAATCCATGGTAAGGATTGCAGTTACAAACAATAGGACCATGCACTCAGATTTTTTGTTTGAATAATAAAGGCCAGGTTAGGGATGGATGGAAAACAAAATGGATGGTAAATGTTAAAATCAGCCATTGGATATGGTGATAAACAAAAATACATAGTGGGGTTGTATTTACAAGTAATGGGCCCTACAATATGGATATTTTTTTGTGCTGTCCAATAAATTTTGAGTGGCCTATAGTTTAGGGAACATAATCTAGCAATCTGCATTTAACCAATTGACAGATTTATGATTAATGAGTTGCTCTACAGTTGGTGAGATTTGTTGAATTTGACAAACGTTTAATGTTTTTGCAACAGTTATGGCTTATTTGAACCCATAATGTAAATGGTAGACAATTCAGGCAAATTCAAATGATCAAAAGGTATAGATATATTTGAAATATCAGAAATTATAATGAAGTGTGTATGTACTTGAAATTGATCTTGTAATCAAAAACACATTTTGTGATAACTTAATTTTGGATGTTACCTGTCAAAATTGTTGATATCTTACACAGGTGTTACAAGTGTGATGATGAAGTTGCCCCAGATGAAAGCAAGAAACTCCAGGAGTGTGTTGATTGGATCAGGAAAGAGATGGGTATTGGTAAAACAGCCAATGAAAAAGCAGCAAGTAAGTCAACCTTTAATTTTATTTTTCATTTCATATATGCAGTTTACATTGCATAGCTTTATACAAAAATCAGTCAATTTCATCAAGTGATCCACAAAGCTTAATTGTGGTGTTTTCAACATCAAGAATAGTCTTGTAAGGTGAAGAGTTTACATCCATTGATGGAACTGTCACTAGTACTACTAATATGGTTTCAAATAAATGTCAGAGAATAGCATGTGTGAACGAGCAGCATGTGTGGCCGAGTGGATAAGTGTCCGTCTCGTGATCCGTAGGTTGTGATTTTGAACCCCGCTCGTGTCAACATGTTGTGTCATTAGGCAAGACAATTTATCCTTATTGCCTGCAGGAGGGTTGGATGTTTGTAAAAGTGCATCGTTGTCGCAACAATGCACTGATTATGCTGCGGCCTGCAAATTGCATTGTTTGACCTGCGGGTCACGATTAGAGTTTGAAATAAATTATATCCACAAATACGTATCCACAAATAAGACAAGAACAGGACATGGAGAAGTATGAACACCATGTCCAATCCTATATTTATAGTACTACGACATCTTGAGTGTCTGAAAAGCTTTGTTTACTTGCGTAAATTTAAGAGGGCCAGGTATAATTATCGCTTCTCAAATTTATTTTTCTTGTTCCATCTTCAGGTAAATTAGCAAAAATTTTCAGAGTCGCATATTTCACTTTTATGTCTTAATATATTGTTGTCTTTGTAGGTAATAAAAAGAATCAACAAGAATCTGAAGGCGAGTCGACACCAACCAAAGGTCTCTTCAAAAGTTCTTCAAATCCTGCCAAAATTGATGGCATGCAGAAAGTCAAGGTATGG
>JXSR01S001372.1:10642-23326 GCA_000969725.1 Ophiothrix spiculata
CCAAATATTCTATTTTTCTTCCTTTTTTCCCCTTTTTCTTTTCTTTTCTTTTTTTCCCCTCTTTTTGTTTTTGCTCTCATGCTCAAGGGCCCCCCTTGACCTCGGGCCCTGGGCCAGGCCCACCGGGCCCAATTATAAATCCGGTACTGCTCACAGGGATAGTAACAAAAATGGTTGAAGGAGGAAGGTGCATGACTTGCAATGATTGGTATTATTACAACCGGGAGAGTTTCTGATGTTATTCAGAATGTCAACTTGAAATTGCCTTTTTGTTCTTTGGTCCGTGGCAGACCAAAAGAGAGGAGTAAAACAAACAAGAGAAAGTAAATAATGGGGAGCAAAGTTGTAATATTACCAATGCAAGTCACCTTACTCCTTTCACTGTTTTTGTTGCCATCCCCTTGAGCATCAGTGAGCATCGGCTCCATAGCCATTCACTTTCTCACACCCAATCAGTGTGTCTATACCATTTTGGGTGAGATGTCAATATCCTTGGCCTATGAAAAAATGGTTTAGTTGAAAGGGTTTTTTACTTCATAGCAACTTACAAATAAACATTACAACACAAGCATTCAGAAACATACATCTCCTGTGCTTTTGTAATGTTTATTTCTAGAAAAATAAGCAAAGTTTTGCTGTGTTTACTTGATTATAATCATACTACTACACATTTCACTGTTGTTCTTTTGATACAGACAGTCTGATGTTTACAGGTAGGAAACCCAATTTTGTCAAGTATAATGTTGTAAGCAGGTATGGCCAAGAAAAAGATGAATTAAGGTTGTTTTTGAGGATTGAAGGGTGAAGCAGCTGACAACATTTAGGGTATCAAAAACAGCCAATTTTCAAGAAATCAGGTACTTTCTCAAACGAAGTGTGAAAACGGTGGAGGTAAAATCCCCATTTAGGGTGTGAATTGGGGAAAAGGGTATATTTTGGTTTCAGAAATAATCTTTTAGGATTTTAGGGTTTTGAAAAACTGTTGTTACGTCTGCTTACAACATTAAACTTGACTTCCCCCTCCCCTTCCTGGGCAATTTTGTTAGTACTGGGCATTATTTTCTTATTTCAATGAAGGATCATCAAAGGTTGCAAGTTTGAATTTTGTTTGTATAGCTTTAGCCAGATTGATGTTATAATACAAGAAAAAAATGTGTCTATAACACATTACATTTCCAGAAATATGTGGAACTAAATTTGGAAATAAAAATTCAGAGAGGTTATGAGAAAAACATGAGCTTCTAGTTGTATCAAAAGATCCAATTTATTTGGAGAAACTAGAAGGGGAATTTATATGCACCAATAAGCCCATCAGCAAGATTTTTCTGTTCATATAGATAACTGACAATTAAAGTAAACTATATTTTGTCTTTGCTATTATGTTAGAAATACCAAACGCATGTTTTTCTCTCTTATTTGTTCATTTTGTTTCTGGCGATATTCAAGGTGAATTAGGTCTAAGCTCACGAGTGGCTTGAAAATTAATGCGGAAGGCATTTTTTTTTTCAATTCCCAACTTGGGATTTTATGGTATATTAACAGTTAATTTATATGTTGAAAGTTCTCAAAAACCAAGCATATATTTGTGGTTACAAGAAGTATTTGAATACAATCATGTGCATGAATTTGTTTTTAGTGAGGAAAAGTATGATTTTCAAACAAATTCTAGAATAAATTGAAATTAAATAAAATCATGTTGAAACAACAAAAAAAATATGTACCGCATGTTCCCCAAACCCCAATTTTACAAATGTGAACGGCAGCTTTGAGTTCACAAACACTTGTCGGGGGCAGTCCACGCATTTTAATGGGTGGGGGTTTGAAATCTTGAAAAATTGTTAAAGGGTG
Source organism: Ophiothrix spiculata (assembly GCA_000969725.1). Classification (NCBI taxonomy): domain Eukaryota; kingdom Metazoa; phylum Echinodermata; class Ophiuroidea; order Amphilepidida; family Ophiotrichidae; genus Ophiothrix; species Ophiothrix spiculata. Next base: position 12,491 of record JXSR01S001372.1, read on the forward strand.
GGGGTTCACCTTTTTCCACTAAAAAGGGTGGATTGATATAAAGGGTGGAAGCAAACTATAAAGGGTGGGGGTTCTTCAGACTCCCAATTTGTTGAACTAAAACAAAATGGAAAAATGGAATATCCTTTGACTGAAAATAAGTGAGGTGATATTTCAGGATTGCTTTTGGGTGTCAGTCTACAACATTAACATTACATCAGAATTGGCCAGATAATTAGATACACTCAGACTGAAAATAAGTGTGGTGATATTTCAGGATTGCTTTTGGATGTCAGTCTACAACAGTATCATGACACCAAATCGTGATGTAAGATAAATAGGAATACCAGGGACTGAAATTTGAAATTTCCAGGCGAGAATAAAATGACTCTCCTGAAGCTGTTTAGGTGAACATAAGGAGAGCAATTAAGAAGAGCAAAACTCCTGTAGGGCCTTAATAAAGACAGTCCCTGGAATACTTTCAGGTTAGAATAAGTGAGGTGATATTTCAGTATGTTAAATGCTTCTGCGTGTCCGTGTATAATATTACCATATGACACCAAAAAGCAGATGTAAGAAACATATAAATTGCTAAAATGGTGGGGGTCTGGAATTTTAAGTATTAAGGGTGTCTTTATAAAAAGGGTGGGGTAAAATAAAAAGGGTGGGGGTCTAACCCTACTGCCCACTATGAAAAAAATTCACCCCCGTACTAGAGACGTTGAAAAAAATTACCACAAATTTTCCAATTAAAATTGAGTTTACATGCTTTTCTATGGGGTTGCAAATAATTTTTGTCGCAAAAAGGATGGGCCCTTGAACTTTTCGAGGTCCAAAAGGAGGGGCTCGAAAATTTCTGCCATAATTTGGGTGGTTTTTTTTGCTTCAGCCCCCCTCCCCTACAAGTCTTTGTGAACAGTCCCCAAACTACTTTTTTTATTTGGCCTTGTGAGTATGAAGTATAACCTGATTCCCTATTACTAGTATACTAACCCTAACCTCACTGAATCTCACAATATCCCATTCCACAAAGTTGCGAAATTCACATAAGTCCAAATACATCATAGACCCGAGTTAGCTATGATCACAAAATAAATTTGTTGGACAACAAGTAGTTCTGATTTATACAAAGTATTTATGTTATTTCTTGTAAACTCTGAGCTAACGAGATTCCACTGTATAAGGTATTAACCCTAACACTTTTGACCACTTCTTCGGAAATTTGAAAATCAAAAATAGCGGGTTTTCACCTGGATTTGAACCAGGGACCTCCCAATTCCCGATCCAATTATCACTATGTCAAGCCACTGAGCAGGTTAAAACAGGCTTACAGCACATGTAAAACATTCCTCACAGGATTTCTTCTGATGAGGACATATGCCACATGTCTAAAATTCAAAAAGGTATGTTAAACATCTCATTAAACAAACAAATTAAGTTGTTATGTTTATTAGATTTTTTCACAATTCAATTATCCTCAAGTATGAATTAGATTAATAACTGCTTTTTTACTTGACGCTAGTAAAATTGTGACAACTCCAACTTCAGCACGTGGTGCATTATTGTTGTACATTTTCACTCACGTTAAACAATACACAGTTATTTTAGGAGTGAAATGAGACAAAATCAATGCACGCACAGTATATTTTGATGTGTCCAATTCACGAGGCCAAAGTGCATTGATTTTGAATCATTTTACAAGCAACATGGGATGCAAATTTATTATCTAATTCATACACGACGGAAAAATAATACTGTATCTTTTGTGAAAAGAAATGAGGCCTTTATATGACCATCAAAGTCCAAAACATTTCTAAACCAAATAAATCATCACCCGACAAAAACAATGAAACATTCATACGTACTATCGCCCGACACACAAACTGGAATGCAACTGTGCACTGTGAATTTCCATTGCACTCCGCGAACTTTGTATTCTTTCATTCTGATTGGCTAGGTTACACGTGGAGTGTATGAATCTATAAATCAGATTGAATGGAGCAGAATGAAAATGTGCAACGCAATTCACGAGCTGTGAAAAATTGTGTTTTGAGCATATGGTGGTTACACAGTAAGCCTCTTCATTTGGTAATTTACAATATCTTTCCAAAGGCTTAATTTCTTTTTGCAAATATTGTATGCAATATCAATGTTGTCCTATTTCTCTCTCATGCACATTGGCTATATTCTAAAAATCAAACTATTTTTGGTAGTGGTGTTCCTCTTAACATATATCTAATTAAAGTAAGGCCAAATAAAAAAAAAAACAAGTTTGTTTCTAGTAACACGCGCGCGTTTCTGTTTAGTTACATATTTCCCGCTCCTTTTTTTTTTTTGATATTTCGCATCAAATTTGATTTTTTTTTCAAAACCCACCAAATTCTGTAAAAAGCTTACTGGAGACTTGCGTAAAAACAAACGAACACCAATGCAGGTACCCGTTGTATTCTCAGCCTATCAATTAGTCGGCAATTAATTGTTCATATGTGAAAGCCAGCGAAATCGGTGAATACAAATGGCGGAAGGCGGAAGAGTACTGATAATTTGAGCTCTCTATTTGCCGTGTCTATTTGTTGATAATAGTGATAAAGAGAGAGATTTAGAAGGATTTGGACAAGAAAGAAATTGATGCCATGTATGAAGATCATTACGATAGCGTCAGTCGAGATTATTTTGTTTTGACTGGCGAGAATTTACGAGCACTAGTGAGTTTTGTGCATGCATTACATGAATACGGATGATCGCACAGCAGCAGTGGTTGTTGGTTTAGACGTGTTTTGAACTAAAGTTCTGGAATGTTGAATACGTCTAGTATAATATTTCGATGCCACATGTTGAATTCACATAATTTGATTGAGGACCCAAAAGATAATTTTTGGCATTGAATGAGCCCCTGGAATCTGGAGATACAGGAAAATACTCATATTTAGGTAAGAATACATGGATACTCAAAACCTATTACAATAACAAAGGCTACAGTTATTTATATAGCCTTTATGGATATTAATGATATTAATAAATAATATAAAAAACCAAGAGCATTGTTTTAATGTGTTTTTCTTCCTGGGAATCCTGCATTTTTTGTAAAAAAAAAAAAAAAATATCGCATTGCATTTTCGAAAAGTAAAAAATAAAAAAACGCATTTACTTTTTCAAGCATGTTACCAGAAACAAACTTCTTTTTTTTTTGGGCCTAATACTATAAGATTTTGTTCAAAAATAAATTTTAAGTAAAAATAGCATAAACTGAAAAAAATATGGCTGCATGTAGAAGAGCATTTACAAGTGTATTTTGGCAACAGTTTGTTTTGCTACTGAAAAGTGGATACAATGCACACACACACACACACATGCTTTTTTACCAATGCATAAAGAATTAAATTTTGGATCCCATATTAAATTCAACAAATGGCTATAATAAGAGAAAAAGTAGGAATCTTTAAGTCAAATCATTTGGAGGGTAGGCCTATTCATATCTATACCAAAACAAACCTGATAAGCCTATAAGATCAAAATGCATGGGTCACAGGGGTGCTGAATTTTAATATAATAGTATTGCTTTATACTTGACTTGTGTAGCTCTATCTTGCAACTGGTAAATTGATTTGAGAAACACAAATTTAGGTATTAAATTAGTGTCACAAAGGTGAAATGTAACGGTACAAGCTAAATTTCTCTCAATTTTACTCATTTCTGCATATCTCTTCATTTCATTGTATTCAAAACACTGTTTCCATAAGTTCATAATTTTAAGTACAATCAAAGGCGCTGGAGCACAATTAGGCTACAACTTTGTGCGGCGGGCCGCAACCTGGCTACAACCTTAATTTTCCAAGATGGCAAACGTAGGCTTGATTATGCACCTCTAAATAATTTCAAAACAAGTAATGAATATTTTACAATAATCTTGAGATGAACAATCAAACCTACGGTTGCCATTATGGAAAGTCAAGGCTGTGGCCAGGTTGCGGCCGACCGCACAAAGTTGTGGCCTAATAGTGCTCCAACGCCTAAGCAAACGAAGTTTATAGAATAAAGAACAGAAATATTTCTGATTTTACCTCAAGTAGTTACACTTATTAGTCTACTTAATACAGTTCAACTTATATTTATATCTGAATCGTTTAATGCGGATTACTCTGTTACTCAATTATTTACTGGGAATGATTTGTCATGCCAATTACCATGATTTGATGTATTGGATTCGAAAGACAAATTTGTACATCAAAAAGTGTATAGGTACAAGGTGTCCCAAAAGAGGATACATGTAGCAAAATGATTATTTGAAAAAAACAATAACAATTGGCAAAATTAAAATTTAAAACTTTGAGAGAATGAAGTATTCCTCTTGCTCATACAATTTCAAAATTTGGTAAATTGTCATTTTCTGAGTTATCAAAAATCAAACAAGGGAGCATATTATTTTATATTATAATGCATCACTTAGGGGCCTACATTTCTTTTCCAATGAGATTAAATGTATTGCAAAAAATTAAATATACTATTCCATGAAAATATATACATGTACTTTCCTTTTACAATAATTTATGCCACTAGAAACCAAATTTAACCCTTGAAAACTGAACATGCTTTTTCATAATTTTTTATTTTTGCACCTCAGTTGATTGTCAAGTTGTACTAGGTTTCCATGATTAATAAAAAATCTGTCAAATTTAGTTTGATTTTACCCTGAAATGTAACCCTTAATTTAAGACACCTAGTACATGTATACATTACCACTCTATTTGATGACATTATCTTAATTACTTGTTCATGTTGTACAAACATAAATTCTTCACTTCTCGATCAGGTAGCAATCTGTTCGGTCGGAGACTTAATAGGCAAGGGGCAGCGTATCATTTGTACACACATTAGAGGTATAGGGGCAACCTACTTTTGTGCAAATAACTGATGGCAAGGGGCAGCCTTCAGGAAGACTCAAATAATCGCCACGAATATCTCATAAGAACAACACATTAGAGGTTAGGGACAACCTACTTTTGTGTAAATCTGTTGGCAAGGGCCAGCCTTCAGAAAGGCTCTTTTCATAGCCACCACAATCTCAAAGAGATGATCTGCTTTTAACACTGTTGGCAAGGGGCAGCCTTCAGTGAATGACTCATGCGAGTCATCAGTGGGAAGTGACGGCCCACATGTCTTTATAATAATATTTGTCCTGAAGAAGTCAGAGCTACTCCTGACGAAAGCTTACAGTTCAAAACTTGTCCGACGGCGAACCCGTTAAAATCTACCAATTGTTATAAATTCTTCTATCCACATTTTTCACTTATCCGTCAATTGTTGGTCCCACTTAGTCCGAATATTTAAGGTTTTGTTGTATTACTGAGCATATGGTTTACTTGAATGAACATATATGGGAAACACAGTACTCTTGTCATCTTTGGGTTCAATCGTAGATGATTTGGATGGGAGGACATCTACCTCTGCAGGTCGCAGATTTTGTCTTTCCATACCAATCCCATGGTCTATTTTATAATGAGTCTTCAAACTTTGATTATCACGGAAGGTTATGGGAAACACAGTACTCTTGTCATCTTTGGGTTCAATGGTAGGTGATTTGGATGGGAGGACATCTACCTCTGCAGGAGGTCGCAGATTCGGCTTTCTCATATCAATCCCATGGTCGCTTTCAGAATGAGTCTTCAAACTTTGATTATCGCTGAAGGTTTTACCACATACTGAATACTGCATATTAGCTGGAGGAGTATCCACCTCATCAAGTCGAACCCACTGATTACCCATATCAATACCATGGTCGCTCTTAGAATGAGCCTTCAAACTGCTGTTATGACTGTAAGATTTGCCACATATTGAGCACTGGTACGGACGCTCAAGAGTGTGGACTCGTGAATGGGTTTTCAAGTTGCACCTGCTGCTAAATGTTTTACCACAAACTTCACATGTGAAAGATTTCACACTATGTGAGTGGCGAATGTGTTTTCTGACATCCTTCCTCATTTTGAATCCTTTGCCACAAATATCACACATGTGGGTACGGACACTGGAATGCCGTTTTCTGTGCTCCGTCAGTTGTTGTGTCAACGCAAAGGATTTCCCGCAAATTTCACAAATGGAAGGTTTCACACCAGTCCTTTTAGCCTCATGGATCCTCATATGTCTGCGCATACCACTGAAGCTGTTCAAAGTTATTCCACAAAGTTCGCATTGACGTTTGAAATGGTTCCTTATATGATGAGTCTCAAGTCTCAGAATCCCGACAGGTTCATTGCAAGTTGGGCACGGAGTCAGGATATTGGCAAATTTAGTAACTTTATGCAAGCTCAAATTTTCTGCTATGTAGAATCCTTTACTATACTGAACTCTTCGGGAATGACTTGCCAAATGTTTCCTAAAGTCCTCCACCGAGTCTACTCTATGCATACACGTTTTACACTCAATGATTTTGTTAGCTTCGGTTGAAGCGAGGAATTCGACCGTTCGTGTTACTTTCCTGTTAATAAAAACACAAAAATAGTCAACGTCAGCATTAAACAAAATCACCATGTAAAACGTGCAACATGTTTTAACTCGAGGTTAATGACATGATGATCACAAGAATGGATAAGAATGTGGGCACGTGTGGTCTAGCGGAAATCGGCAGGAATCATAAACATGAGGTTGTGAGTTCGAACCCCGTCTCTGCCAACGTGTTGTGAACCTGGGCAAATCACTTTATCACACTTGCCTCGTCGACCCAAGCGTTAAATGGGGAGTTACTAGGAATATGATCATTGAGCGCTTGAATAGGCAGCTGGATGTATTCTAGCGGTAACAGAATAAATGTAAAGCACTTTGATCAATCCTGGAAAAGCGCTATATGATAAGCAGCGACATTTATTTTTTATCTTTTTATAAAGGAGTTATTGCAGTATTACTTGAACACCACAAAAAAGGAAGGCCACTCCATAACAACCTCACTTACGATGTTGTTGGATGAAAGCCCAGGGATGACAATTGGTGTGCAGCATAAGAAACAAGACCGGGGGGCCACTGACTGTAAACGTGGGGTCATCAGCAAGCAGAAATCCAAGGGAAAGGGTACCTTTTTTACGAATTGTCACGGACCGCGAGGACCGCGATAAGGGTATCAATTTCATGTTATTTTGGAAAAAAGGGTATACTTTCAGAAACACAAATCAGCGTTTAGGGTATTGATTTTAAGAACAAGTAGTCGGCGAATACAATATGAATTTTAAGACCATGAATTAACACAAAAATCTCAAATCAAGAAAACACCTGGAACTCATCCCCTATTCGATAAAACCAAGTTGCTTCTATTACCGCAGGCCATTTCATGGCATCTTATTCACGTAATTTTTAAGGGCTTTTTATGGTAGGTTAGTGAAAAGGGTGCTTAAAATACGATTGGTCACTGAAAAGGGTTATCATTTTAACACAAAGGTCAGTGAAAAAGGTTAGGATTACACATCGCCCAGGTCAGTGTTTAGGGTACAAAATTTGAGGGTCTGCTCGCTGATGACACTACATGAAAGTATATAAGTGGCCCCCCTTGGAAACAAGATTGCTTTTTTATTATTTATGATACTTACAATAGAAAGATTCAACCAAAATGTAAGAATCCTATATTGCATTGTCTTTCAGTAACAAAGTCAAGAAATTGTTACATTGTCAGATATTTTGATCAGCCTTTTGTCTACTGTATATGCCAATATTTTTGTGCTCAGTAATTTTCGCGCACAGCCAATTTTGGATCATTTTGTGCGTTTTTATTTTCGCGCACATGAACATTGGCTGAGTAAGGAATATCCTTTGTAACAAATACAAAATATTCATGGTGCATTTATTTTAACGCTAATCCATTTTTGCGCAAAAAGCGCAAAAAATACCACTAATACAGTATCTACATGTATGTACTACTTTTCTATTGTTTACTATAAGCCTGTACAAGTATAGAATAAACTAACTGTAAAACCAAAAGCTTAAATCAATTGTAAAGTCAGCTAATTTTGACATAGAATTATCATTGCATGAAAGACCCAAGAAGAAGATAAAAGGCACCCACTAAAATCATAGATAAACACTAGTTCTACAGAGGTGGTGGGGTATCATAAAACTAGCGGTTTTCTACATTATTTAGGGGAGGGGGGACATGGAAATTAAATCTTCCTATGTTTTTTTAGACAATTTTGATTTTTGCCTATATTTTCTTGGTTTTGGTGATAATAACATCATAGTGAGGTCATACATTATCTGATGACCTTGATTTTAGTATCAATTGACAGAGGGACTAATACCTATTGGTATCAATGGACAGAGGGACTATTATACCTGTCCATTGCATATATTCACCATGTATATATACAAGGTGAAATTACATCTACATATCAGAATGTATGTATCAACAACAGGCTTAATTATATTGTAGAGATCAGGCTGACACAACCAAAGTCTACTCTCATCAAAGCAAACTGTGTGTAATGCAAGCATAATTATGCTCATCTACAAGCATGTACATCATACTTGCCAACATTTGAAAACTGGAAAGAGGGACAAACTGGCACATTTTTGTCCAAAAAGAAGACATTTCCCATTTTCCTATACTTTACTATAGGGTGAGTTTTACAAAAAGAGGAACGGATTGGTAAAAATTACCTTTTTCTTATGCCAAAAACAGGACCGTTCCTCTTAAATAGGAACAGTTGGCAAGTATGGTACATGTGTGTACTTTGCAGATCTAGTAGTAGTAGGCCTGTGTCCCACAGATTAGAACTAGCATACTCTGAATAAAGATTTCATATAATGTTCACCTTTTTTAGTGATGATCCTAGTTAATTAGCAATATTGACTTATGCTAGCATCAATTGGAGTCTTGAACCAACCATCCCCAAGCCTTCACTTGAATTCACCTTTGGTAGTGAACATCCAAAGATTCATGGCCTTCATTCACATTACCATACTTCATAAAACGGGGTTAAGATTTACTTTGAACCAATAAAATACATCAAAGGTTCATTGTGCTCTTGAATTTTTAACATACAGTGTGTCAAATGAAAATGGAAACAGCTCTAGGTTGAATTTTCTCATACTAACAATTGAATGACTTTGAAAATTGATAATTTGGTCTAAATCAGTTTAATTTAATTTGGCCTTTATCAATTTGATTTAATTTGGCGTATATCAATTCAATTTAATCTAAAAGACATTTCTAAAGCAATGTCTAACTTGGTAGATCACTTAATGAATAATGCTCAGTTATCTGTGATTGAATCTTTAACCAGGCCTGTCTATAACCAAATATATAAAAGGTAGATCCAAAACACAAGCCACAAAACACACCCAGATCAAACTTGATATAGCACTTATAATAACATGTGAAATATTTGAAAGAATATGTCTGAACTGCAAATTGCACATCTGCACAATATGAAATTTTAATCCAAAGATAAATAAGCTTGAATTGTTAATCAAACTTTATGGGTTATTCTAGCATTCGGACATTTAGGTGTGTGTTTGTACTTGGGATTGAGTGTGTTGTTTTGCAATGCACTTGTTTTATATGATTTTTTATTCATTTGATTTATTGTACGATAGTTGTTTTGAGAAAAAAAATGAAATGAATTGAAATGAAATGAAATGAAATGAAATGAGAGAAGTTCCAATTTGTTATTTGTTGGTTTTCTTTAGCTTGGTCCTGCTTGGAAACAAAACTGTATTAGTTTCCATCAAAGATCTGTACACTTCATAGCAATTTTGACTGAATTACCCCCCCCCCAAAAAAAAAGGGGGGAAAATACACTTTTGGTACTAAGTATGTCAGCAATAGGGGAGATTTTGTGACTTGCCATGCTATCCAAGAATGTTGGAATAAATTTTCCAATTTTATACTACTATCAGAGTAATTCAAATACATGTATTCCAATATCCAAAGCCTTCATAGTTTGAAACTTATAGGACCTAAAAGTCTATGAAATATACACCCGAAAATACAGAATTGATCAAAGGTAAAGAAAACACAAAGTGGTCAACATGGGAAGAAGTTGCCAAGTTGGTTGCCATTGCTGTTATTTGTTTTACATATATTTTTATGCTCCAAGGAACCTATCAAACTTGATCTGTAATGTGTTTTGTACTTTATATATGTAGCCGATTTTAATTTTGTTTTAGATAAAAAATGCTTCAATACATGAAATAAGATTTTTTTAAAACTGAGAACAAACATCCTTTATGATCTAGGTTTCTTTTTTATGAGACACACTGTATTACATAAAATGCTGACACTTACCTTTCAGATGGATCTAGGTTAGGTCTTCTTGTTCTTTTAGGCTTATCTGTCACTTTTGGACTTGCTTTCTTCTGGCAAAATAAAAAAATAGTGTTTTTAGCCTAGGGTATAATTTGGATTATCCTAAATGACACTTTTCAAAAGAAAAGATTTCAAAGCTATAATAGCTTTGGCCAAAGCCGACCTGTAATATATATATATCAGAGACTAAATTCAATACAGATCATGGATGCCCCCTCTATTGACCGTCAAAAGCTCCTACGGGGCTCTGCTATGTGCTACAGCACTCTACTTTGTGGCTTTTGATGCTTTGGTCGGCAAAGGGTCCATGAGCTATTGGGCCCAATGATGTGCTTCAGTAACAGATTGTAAATACCATGAAATTGATTACAGCGCCACTTAATGGCTTTGATGCTTTAGTCAGCAAAGGTCTATGAACTGTTGTATATACCCTTGTATTTGGACTAAGCAAGGTAAGCGCCACTTCGTGGCTTTGAAGTTTGTGATCTGGAATATCAATCTCACGCTCGACAAGTCACATCCTAAACAATTTTGTGGCTTTAAAGTTTGTGATCTGGAATATCAATCTTCAC
>JXSR01S001372.1:33797-44412 GCA_000969725.1 Ophiothrix spiculata
TTAGTGATAATTCATTTCTTAAACATGTTTCATCCACGATTCAGAGACCTTGTTGCATTTGCTCTCATATATCATGAGATTTTAGGAAGTTTTTTCAGCGTTCATTACACACGAGTAGGAACAATATATGGGACTGTTTCCAATGAGTATCGTGCAGGCACGAGCGATCGAATTGTCTCCAATGTAGGTGCCAGGACTAGGTAATAAAGTCACTTTAAAAGCTGTTCAAAAATTAATGTGGGACAGAAGGCTAGAGCCACAGCACAGGCTAGTGCCTACGTCACCTTCTCACCAGAAGAAGATTATCGTACATGTATTAATGGGGTCCATAGATAATTCACGTTTTGGGACTAAGCACAGGCACATTGCACAGCGCTACATCGAGTTAGCTTGTCATTATTAAAGCTTGATAAGTTGATACAAAAGCGTTCATTTTCTGGTCTCGGCTCTTGATCTATGTCTAATCATCCCAGTTTTACCAGTGCTTACGTTAAATCTTTATCAAGTGCCTGGCTACACCCCTTTAAAGTGAAAATTCAAGGCATAAGCTTACCTGGAAAAATACTCGTCTAAGGAGCTGTTATATTTTTGAGAAAAGCACAGGTCGATGCATAATTAAATCATGACGTCATCACGATTACCATTGTCGAAGTATGGCGGTCTAAAAGTGCCAGAAAATAGGTCCAAAATTTCAATTTTGAAAGATTAAGATGTAGATCATCTGGGATTTGTGATTATCCTCATTCTGTAAAATTCAGCCAGGATTTAATCACATTTAGTGGCAGAAAATTTGCGAGAGTTTTAAAATTTTGTCATAGGGGAGGTTGGGGTAAGTGGTCCATGGGGTAAGTGGTCCAAAGTCATAGCTTCTGTACAAATACAAGCATGCTGTCCTCATTTGGCCAATGCTATTTATATTAAAACATGACACAATAACACAAGTCTTTCATGTTCAAATTATAGCAGGATTGCTGTAAGTTTTGGAGTGATATTAATGTCTTTCTATAAGGCTAGGGGAATTCATACATAGGTCAAACGATGGCGCCCTTCGTTTCAAAAAGTGTGCACTATGTCAAAGATAAAATTTTGTGTGTAAGTCTATGGAGAAAATGCTTAAATTCAAATTATCTTTTTAAATTCTGCCACTTGATCAGATATGAATATATGGTTGTGTTTGTAAATAACTGATTAACAACATACACCCAGATAGATATCATGAAAGTGACGCTCTAAGAAGCTAAAATGGTTTATATTTTGCATTGATCTCTATGGGAAATAGGCAAAAAGCCATCTTGGTGGACATGGTGGGCATATTTATACTTTGTAATTACTTAACCTAGAGAGGTGGTTCAAATGTCATTTTGTTGATAATTTTGTCATCTTTAATTTGAAATCACTTTTAAGAAAATATTTTCAATTTGAAAATTTTATGATTTAGCCTATATAATAAGCATCCATTATTGTTTCCTGGTAGAAGTTACGCAGCTACTATGGGTGAATTAAGGAAGATGAGTTGAAATCAAGAAATATGTAGTTAAAATGGTTAGATGCAGAAGTGTGGTATATGCGTGTTGTGTGTTTAAGCTTACTAGAAAACCACAGTGACATCGCAGATTGACCACCTTTTTCTTCTGTGTATATAACAACACCAACATTGGTGTTTCGTTTTGACCTGCACATTTTGCGTACAGTCAGTCGCCATCATTAAAAATATTTTTTATTATACTCTGTTATGTACATAGATTTAAAGGGGAGATACCATGCATTGTATATCCAAAGTATTCTAGCTTTTTTTTGCAGGTCAAAACGAAACACCAAGTTGGTGTTGTTATATACACAAAAGAAAAAAGTGTGTTTTTATCACATAAATAATGACATGTTTGACATGTATCAGAACAAAAATTGGGATTCAACATGAACGATCATCGTTTTTGCATTATGAATTTATTTCTAGGCAACTTCTGGGGTAAGTGATTCATGTAGTCCAGGGGTAAGTGGTCCAACTTGGACAACTTATCTCAACAACATTATTTGAATTGTTATATCAAATATGGGTATCAGATACGTAACTTCCTTTTATAGCTTTAGTTTATGATGGGTTATCAAATATATATATATATAGGCTATTTAAAGTAAGAATTGAGTCACATTAAATACAAATCTTAAAACTTAACACAATGTTGTTTATTTGTTTTTAATTGCAGCATGCGAGAACAAGTTGCCTTAAAACGAAGACCACAGAATCAATGGCTAATAGACTCTATGCTAAAGGCAGTGGACAGGCATGAGAATTTTCAGTTTTTAAAAGGAATTCACTTTTTTTGGTTGCCAAAATTTACGTGGTTTTATTTATTTTCAGCCTATTTTGGAGCGTTTTTGCCTAATTTCACGCACTTTTTCAGTTGTTCTCACCACTTTAAGTTTTGTTCATGAAAAGCCATTCTCATGCCTGAATGGAACAAAATGGAAAGCTGAGTGTCTATGCAGCATCTAAGCAATATGGTGTTCCAAAGACCACTCTGATGCGAAGATGTCAAGGGAAAGTCAGTTCTGATGCTCCAGGACTCCGCCCTACAGCACTAACCAATGAAGAAGAAAACATGTTAGAGATGGTGTATAGCACGAGAGGAAAGACTGTTCGGTGTAACACCCTTCTCTTTTATATCTATGGTAACACCTGAACTGTCATGCAAAAAAGGGATATGAGATAGTTGTTAAAGCTGGCAGAAAGTATACCCATTTAGTGAAAAAAATGAAGCTGCCGGATATGATTGGCTTCAGGGCTTCCCTAATCTGTCAATTCGGAAGCCAGAAGCCTGATCTGCTTAAGGTGCGAGGTTCAATTTTTGAATGCATGAGTTGACAGATTGGTCGCTATTTTGAATTGTTGGATAAAGTCCTTTTAAGGACACTGGAATTAAAAACAAGCCGGCACAGATTTGGAACTGTGATGAATCTGTTCTTTCTTCAGTTCATAAGCTACTTAATATCATCAAAAACTAGTGGCGAACATGGCTCCAATACAACCGTATATTGGCATGCGCCAATGCAGCTGGATCGTACATACCCCCTTCATCATTTACAAGGGTATGCGTCTGCAAGAAGCTCTGATCATGTTCGTTTCGCGCCTCCAGGAACTTTATTTGGGTGTTTACCTAGCTCCTTCATCATGTTCATCAATACTGAATTATTTCACTCATGGTTGCAATAATGTTTGGTATTAAGAATATTCCACCTGCTCGTCCAGTCTTGCTGACATTAGATACATATGAAGGGTATCATGAGGTCTCTTTTCGATTTTCTCATTTTTATGTTTACCAAAAATAAATATTACTGCTGTTTGAATAATGTTTAATTAAGTTTTAACCATAAAGAATCAAACTCATTCCAGTGTTATGCATGTTCTTGAGTGTGTTTCTAACAATTGAGTATTTTGGACCACTTACCCCAGAGCTGGGGTAAGTGATCCATTTGAGATAAGTGTTTAATTAGTACTAATTAATTATATTCCCGTATTGTTTTTACATTGAAACATAGGTCACAGGTAAACCATGTAATGGGTTATTATAGCGTACCATTTTGGTTATAAATAATATGCATTTTAATTTCTAAAATCCATCAAATGTGCTTAAGTGGGCCACTTACCCCAACCTCCCCTAAAAGTTCTAAATCGGATTTTCATCAGACCCGCGATGTTCTAGTGCTCAGAAAATGACTTATACTACACAGCTCCTGAGCCCGAAGAGACAGGGGTGTGTGTCCGGTCCGACAAGTTCGAAGTAGGGGTCATTCAGTATACATAGGCCTATATCAAAATAGGGAGTCATTCAGTACAGAACCAGAATAAGAATTGGGTCAGTCGGTACAAAAAAATTTAAAAGAGGGAGACATTTTGTACCGTTGCAAAAGTGGGGTCATTGGGTACCCGGTACATTTTTGCAAAATAAAAAAGGGGGAGGGGGTTAATTGGGTACTTTTGCAAAAAAGAAGTCAACAAGTACAAAGAGGTTGAATTTAGCAAGGGTATTAGCCATATGGTCTGTACCTACTCTGGAAGTTATTACATTTTACTCCTAATTGTTGCATGTTGTAGACGATACCCTAAAATACAAAGGGCCAATTAACCCTAGCCAATATTGCATCCGAAACATGAGCATGTTGCCTCCACACTGCACTGAGCTGTAGTACCATCCCAAGTTACTATCCCAATGTAGAATCTTGCAAAGTTGAAAAAAATGATTGACTTGTTAAAAAATTCACAGTTTCATCTGTTTGAGAACAAAATACCTTATCAAAATGCCGGTCATATTTTGGGTAAACGGCTAATAAAAAATTAGGGGGTCATTGAGTACTAGCTTCGAAATAAAATGGGGGTCATCGGTACATGATTTTCAAATAAAAACGGGGGTCAATTAGTACAGAACATGTCAAAAAAGGGGGTCATTGGGTAACAGGTAGCCAGTATCTTTTTAAAAAGGGGGTCATCGCGTACAAGACAGTTCAAAATAGGGCATTAATGATTTTGTCCGCACATCCTGCGTTGTTAACATCCCCGGGCTCCTGAGTCCTGAGAATCGAAAAATGCACTTTGTCTTTCTGAGAAAAATGGCTTTGGCTTTTAATAAGGTGGCTTAGCACATATAGAATTCCTCTATTTATTTTCCTTATTTTTGCTGGTCGAAAGACCAGCCAAGGACAGTGTATTCATGGCACTGACTGACTGACTGACTCACAGCCCATATGAAAGTTGTTGCCTGAGCTGAGCATTTTACGCCTAAACAAATTTCAAGGAAGTGGCAACCCAAGTTTGTTATGACAAAATGAGCCATCAATCCCGAGCTGATAAACAATACGACCGTCCACTTCAAACAAGTTGTAAACAAAGTGACCATCCACCAACAATGAGCTGTAAATGATATGTGACCGTCCACTAAATGATGTTACCATCCACCACAAACGAGCTTCAAAATATATGTGACCGTACATCATAAGCGAGCTGTAAGTTTAGGTCTAAATCAGTGATATGTGACAGTCCACCACAAATGTGCTGTAGGCCTAGGCCTAAATGATATGTGACTGTAAACCACAAACGAGCTGTAAGCTTAAGCCTAAATGATATATGACCGTCTAAACGAGCGGTAGACCTAATGCCTAAATGATATGTGACCATATCCACAAACAAGCTGTAAACGCTGTGACTGTCCACCATAGTGAGGCTGCAAATGATATGTGACTGCACCCTGGACAAAATCGAGTACAAAAATAGTACAACATTCCTAACGTGCACATTTGGAACACAATTAGGCCTATAGTACACTTTTAGTACAAATATAGTACAAATTTGTGTACTATAAATGTACTCAAAATGTACTTAAATGATGTTCCAAATGTGTACCTTAGGAATGTTGTACTATTTTTGTACTCGATTTTGTCCAGGGCATGTCCACCACAAACGAGCTATAAATGATATGTCCATAAACGAGTAGTATATGATGTGACTGTCAACCGCAAATGAGCAGTAAATGATATGTGTCTGTCCACCACAATCAAGCTGTTAATGATTGATGAGAATCCACCACAAATGAGCTGTAAAAATTGTGTGATTGTAAACCACAAACGAGCTGTATTTATGTAATTGTCCATCACAAACAAGCTGTAAACGTGGTGACCGTCCATCACAAACAAGCTGTAAATGATGTGACCATCCATCCTAAATGGGTTATAAATGATGTGACCATCCACCACAAACGAGCTGTAAATGATATGTGACTCTCCACTACAAACAAGCTATAGATGATGTGACCATCAATCATCACAAACTGTAAATGATATGCAACCATGCACCACAAACAAGCTGTACATGATGTGACCATCAACCACAAACGAGCTGTAAATGATATGTGACCATCCACTAAAAACGAGCTGTAAATGATATGTGACCATCCACCACAATTAAGTTGCAAATGTGACCATCCACCACAAACAAACTGCAAATGACAGGTGATTGTCCGACACAAATGAGCTGTAAATAATATATGACCATCCACCACAAACGAGCTGTAATATTGTGTAACCGTTCATCACAAACGAGCTGTAAATGGTATGTGACCATCAACCACAAAAGAGCTGTAAATGATATTTGACTGTCTATCACAAACAAGACTAGGTGCACCTAGTATAGCTGGTCGGATATTTGAATGTTTATTTGAACGCTTTATTTTGAGACCCAAAACTCTAACTCTGTGAATGACCCTTGATATAATTTTAAGAAATTAGATTTTGAATTAATTGAATCACTATGCATTTATTCTTACAAGATTAGATTCAGAACTTTTTGAATGACCATTATATCTATTTTTGTGATGGACAGTCAAATAAATATCATTTACAGTTCTTTTGTGGTAGATGGTCACGTAGCATTTACAGCTCGTTTGTGATGAACGGTTACACATTATTTGAAGCTCGTTTGTGGTGGATGGTCATATATCATTTACAGCTCGTTTGTGTTGAACGATCACATGTCATTTCTCGTTTGTTGGACAGGCACATATTATTTGCAGTTTTTGGTGTATGATCAAATTTGCAACTTAATTGTGGTGGATGGTCATATATCATTTACAGCTCGTTTTTAGTGGATGGTCGCATATCATGTACAGCTTTGGTATAATATAGAATATTGTGGTTTACAATCACACACTTTTTACAGCTCATTTGTGGTGGCAGCTCGTTTGTGGTTTACAGTCACATATCATTTAGGCCTATAGCTCATTTGTAGTGGACTGTCACATATAATTTAGACCTAAGTTTACATTTCGCTTGTGATGTACGGTCATATATCATTTGAAGCTCATTTGATTTATTATGGATGGTAAATATAATTTATAGCTTGTTTGTGGTGGATGGGAACATCATTAGAGCTCGTTTGTGATGAACCGTCACAAATTGTTTACAGCTCATTTTCAGTGTACGGTCACATATCATTTACATCTTCTTTGTGGTGGATTGCCATATTACAGCTCGTTTTTGGTGGACGGTCACATCGATTACATTTCATTTGTGGTTGGCAGCCACATCATTTACAGCTCATGGAAGGTCACACATGTGTGGTGGACGGTCACATATCATTTACAGCTTGTTTGAAGGTCACGTTTCACTTAGTCTGTTTGTGGTGAACGGTCACATGTCATCTGCAGCCCATTTGATGGACAGTCACATTTCAATTACAGCCCGTTTGTGGTGGATGGCCACATATCATTTACAGCCTGTTTGTGGTGAACGGTCACATATCATTTACAGTTACTTTGAGGTGGACGGTCACTTATCATTTACAGCTTGTTTGTGGTGGATGGTCACATATCCTTTAAAGTCCCTTCGTGGGAAACGGTAACATAGTTTACAGCTCGTTTGTGCTGGACAGTCAAATGTCATTTACAACTCATTTGTGGTGGACAGTCACATAATATTAATTGCTCGTTTGTGAACATCATTACCAGCTCGTTTTGGTGGATGGTCACATAATTTACAGCTCGTTTTTGCTGGACGGTCACATCATTTACAGCTCTTTGTGGTAGGTAGTCACATCGTTTATAGCTCATGGACGGTCACACATCATTTACAGTTCATTTGTGTTGGACGGTCACATATCATTTACCTCGTTCGAAGGTCACATATCATTTACAGCCTGTTTGTGGTGAACGGTCACATCATATACAGCCTCTTCGTGATGGTCAGTCTCATTTCGTTTACAGTCCGTTGTGGTGAATGGCCACATATCATTATCATTTACAGCCTGTTTGTGGTTGACAGTCACATAGTTTGCGGCTCGTTTGTTGTGGATGGCAACATATCATTTACAGTCTGTTTGTGGTGAACTGTAACATATTTTACAGCTCGTTTGTGGTGCATGGTCACATCGTTTACAGCTCATTTGTTGTTGTCACACATCATTTACAGCTCATTTGTGATGGATGGTCAAATGTCATTTACAACTCATTTGTGATGGACAATCACATATCATTTACAGCTCGTTTGTGCTTGATAATCACACATCATTTACTGTTCGTTAGTGCACATCATTTATAGCTTTGAGATGGACAGTGACGTATTTACAGCCTGTTTGTGATGGACAGTCGTATTTCATTTTACAACCCGTTTGTGGTGGATGGCCACATATTATTTAAGCCCATTTGTGGTGAAAGGTCACATAATTTCCAGCTAGTTTGAGTTGGACGGTCACATATCATTTGTTGTGGATGGTAACAGTTTATAGCTCGTTGTGGATGGTAACAGTTTATAGCTCGTTTGTGATGGATGGTCACATATCATTTACTGCTTGTTTAAGATGGGCAGTCACGTTGTTTACAGGTCATGGACGATCACGCATCATTTACAGCTCATTTGTGTTGGATGGTCACATATCACTTACAGTCTGTTTATGGTGAACGGTCACACATTGACAGCCCGTTTGTGATGGACAGTCACATTTAATTAACAGCCTGTGAATGGCCACATATTTACAGCCCGTTTGTGGTGGACAGTCACATATCATTTACAGATTGTTTGTGGTGGACGGTCACATATCAATTACTGCTCTTTTGTGGATATCATTTACAGCTTGTTTGAGATGGACAGATCACATATCATTTACAGCCCGTTTGTGATAATAGTCACATATCATTTACAGATTGTTTTTGGTGGCCGGTCACAAATCATTTACAGCTCGTTTGTGGTGGATGGTAGCATATAATTTACTACTCGTATGTTGTGGACAGACATCACTTACAGCTTGTTTGTTGTGGACGATCATGTACAGCTAGTTTTTGATTAACTTATCATTTATATCCCATTTGTGATGGATTGTCATATATCAATTACAGCTCATTTGTGGTGGACGGTCAAATGGCATTTACAACTCATTTGTGGTGGATGATCACATATCATTACAGCTTGTTTGTGATGGGCAGTCTTATTTCATTTACAACAGTTTTGTGGTGGATGGCCACATATCATTTACAGTCTGTTTGCGATAAACGGTCACATCATTTCCAGCTCGTTTGTGGTGAACAGTCACATTATTTACAGCCCGTTTGTGGTGGATGGTAACAGTTTACGGCTGGCTTGTGGTAGATGGTCATATATCATTTACAGCTTGCTTGTGACGGACAGTCACATCGTTTACAGCTCATTTGTGATGGGCAGTCACATTAATTGCAGTTCATGGACGGTCACAAATTTACAGCTCATTTGTATTGGACGGTCACATATCATTTTACAGCTCTTTTGAAGGTCACATATCATTTACATCCTGTTTGTTGTGAATGGTCAAACATCATTTACACTTTTACAGCCTATTTGTGATGGACAGTCATATTTTTATTAAAAGCCCGTTTGTGGTGAATGGTTAAATGCCATTTACAGCCTGTTTGTGGTGGACAGTCATATCATTTACAGATCCTTTGTGGTGGACCGTCACATCGTTTACAGCTCATTATAGAACGGTCACACACCATCTACAGCTCATTTGTAATGGACGGTCAAATGTCATTTACAGTTCAATTGTGGTGGATAGTCATATCATTTACTGCTCGTTTGCAGTGGACGGTTACGTATCAATTACTGCTCATTTGTGGACATATCCTTTACAGCTTATTTGAGGAGGACAGTCGCATATCATTTGCAGTCCGCTTGTGCTGGACGGTCACATCATTTACAGCTCGTTTGAGGTGGACGATCATATATCATTTACAGCCCGTTTGTGATTGTCATATTATTTACAGCCTGTTTGTGGTGGATGGTCATATATCATTTACAGCTCGTTTGTGGTGGATAGTATATCATTTTTCTGTTTGTGTTGGACGGTCACATATTATTTACAGCTCGTTTGTGGTGGACGGTCACATGTCATTTACATACCGTTTGTAGTGGACGGTCACATATGATGTACAGCTCGTTTGTGGTGGATAATCACATTGTTTACGGCTTATTTGTGATGGAAGATCACATCATTTACAGCTCGTTTGTGGTAGATGGTAGCATATAATTTAGTACTGTATGCGTACTCTGGCAACTGAATGGTAATTTGACTGAGAATGCGGCTAAGTTAGGGGATACAGCCAGTCAAGCGTTGTTCTTTGCTTACGCACAATTTGGCGGCAAAATGTAAGATGCGTATTGCGCTGTAGTCAAGAAATAGTAGCGCGCGACACAACGCACAGCGGAGTCACTACGCACTCACGGAGCGTCGGCCTAGGTATGACGCCCGCGTGGCGCAATCCCCTAACTTAGCCGGATTTTTAGGGTGCAAATAGACCAGTTGCCTATCTGGACTTTTATTAATCTATGACTGTATGTGATGGACAAACATCACAGCTTGTTTGTGGTGGGTGATCACATCATTTACAGGTCGTTTTTGATGGACTGTCACATTAATTACAGCCCTTTTGTGGTGGATGGTCAAATACTATTTACAACTCATTGTGGTGGACGATCATACCATTAAAGCACGTTTGGGATGGACTGTCACAAATCATTTACAATTCTTAGTCACTGAGTGCGTTTTTACTTCCTAATATGGAATTTTGGCCATCCATTATGAGACGATAGATGACAGTGCGTT
>JXSR01S001372.1:76832-88631 GCA_000969725.1 Ophiothrix spiculata
TATTTGATTGTTTTGCTTTGGATGTCGCGGGGGAAGTTTTGAAGGCTGGAGCGGCTGATCGACCTAGCAGTCCGTGGAAGAGTATTTAAAAAAAATTGAAAAAAACCCCGACCGACCGACCCTATCTGAAAAAAGCTGTGGAGGGCTACAAAAGATTTTTTTTTTGGCCTAAGTAATAAAATAGATGGAGTATCACTGTCATCTATACTGGCTAACGGCGATGTAAATTCCTGCGACATCAGTATTGTAACGCACACACATTCATTATGTGACATACTTGAACGGCATGAATTATTCGTAAAAATAGATACATCAATTGTTCATTTAATGGTTTTTATTTTTTTATTATCCATGCAATCATATATACATGTATGTTACAATATATACGTTACCAAAATTAACGTCTCGCTCGGCTGAATGGGCGCGTGTGGTCTAGCGGAACAGAGCAGGACTCATGATCGGAAGATTGTGAGTTCGAGCCCCGCTAGTGCCAACGTGTTGTGAACCTGGGCAAATCACTTTATCACACTTGCCTCGTCGACCCGAGCGTATTGGGGAGCTGTTTAGGGGGGAATATCACAACCTAGGTGCTTATAGGTGTGCGCCTTTGGTCATTGGCCGCAAATGGCCTAGTTTAAGGCGAAATGGTTCTGACGATTCCCTTGTTACGGCGTAATAATAATGGCCAGCGCTTTGTATCCACTGGAAAAGGCGCAATATAAATGCCGATATTATTATTATTATATTATTATAATGTCATGTTTACTGCAAGTTTTTACCTATTTACACCTATCAGAATATCACAATTTTTAGCGTACATATTGAACAGAGTGTCTAATTTATACATGGAACTTTACGAGTGATTTCACGTCCATTATCAAGGTCAAAATGACGCCTAAAGACTACTTCGAAAAAAGTTGACCCTTTTTCGCCGAAACCTCATAATTTCATGATGTTCGAACAATTCGACTGGTTTCAAATTTTGACAGATTGTAGACTTGATACTTCTTATTGAATTACAAACAATATTTTATAAATATGCTGAGTTGAAATTGAATGATAATGTAACAAACCCGCGTTGTTTTGCCCGAAAATCCGGACGTGAATTACGACTCTGAGTTCGCCCTGTTTGAGCTGTGAATTGCCTGTTTTAAGTATCTACATTATCTAAATTTTGTCTGATATACGCATTCGCATAATTTACTTACAAATTGAGCATTCCAATGAGGCAAAAATTGCAATTTCTATGTAAACAAAAGAAAAATACGGCATTCTGATGTTTATGTTTAAAATTTTAGTTCACGATCTCAACGCTGCCTTGATAGCTCAGCGGTAGATCCCTCGCTTCGAAATGCATGACTAACCCCTGCCACAATCCATGGTTCGAATCCCCGCAAATGCAGTGAAAACTATTTATCTTTTCATGATTAAAAAATAGTTAGGATTCACATTTTCCTGAGCAGATGGATTCCCTTTACCTAATTTTGGAGTGTTGCTGAATGTTGATATAGTTATCTATGTATTATTGGAAACGTCTAAAATCATATGGACATGATTTGTTTTAATGAGGCTATTATACAGAAGAGAAGGTCCAGATTATGCATCTCTGTCATACTAGTATGCCACTTTCATCTGGACTGTGGCAACAAGAGCATAAATCAGGTATAAAAGCACTGGAAAAAAATCGAGTACAAAAATAGTACAACATTCCTGGGGTGGGGTGCACATTTGGAACACAATTATAGTATAGTTTTAGTACAAATATAGTACGCAAATGTGTACTATATTTGTACTAAAACTATACTATAATTGTGTTCCAAATGTGCACCTCAGGAATGTTGTACTATTTTTGTACTCGATTTTTTCCAGGGAGTAAACAAGGTCCCCCGTGGTTAAATCTTGATCTGCGCCCAGTGTATAGATAGCCGAATTATTTGACGTAATTGACTGACTTCCTACTAGCTCCTTATTTGTACAAAGTGTAGGCTGTGTTTTTTTTCCGAAATTGCAAAAAAAATATCTCCTACCGTGGATGTTCGATTCAGTTAAGAATATCAGGACAACATCTTCTGGTGTACTGTTAAAATAGTCAAGGGTATATATCAGCGATTTTTATATTTTTTTAAATTGAAATAACGTCTTACCAGTTATAAGCAGAAGCAAATGCGCGAAAGAGAAGGTCCAGATCAAATTATGCATACAGTAATATGCCACTATTCATCTGCACTGATCTGCCGGATCAATTGGGAGGGCAAGGCTTGTAATGGGGGCAATAAACCAATTCTTCCCTGCCTGGCGCTGCCATTGTCCACAATTTAGTCAAACGGTGGGGAGGTGGGGGGGGGGGGGTAGCATTAAATGTACATTTTCTTAAAAATAAAAAAAAATGATAGTGACTAAAAATTAAATTCTTCATTTATGTTTTCATTTGTATTTTGACCAGATGGAGAGTGCACTGACTTATACGATGATTGTAATGACATGATCGTCACTAAGAAAAGCGTCGAATGTGACACAAAGGTCAAGGAATATCCAAGCAACAAAGAAATTACAGTGGGAATTGACTGGTGCAAGAAAACATGCGGGAATTGCTGATTCATGTATGTTCGTTTTGAATGAAAGTAAATTAGATAAAGCTTAAAAGGAGAACTTTAAATTTGAAGTTTCTACTACTAGTATTATCATGGTTATATAGCCTCTTTGCCTAAAAGGTCGACTTTGGACTATAAAGCCCGTATGCGCAAAACAGGACTAAAGTTAGTCCATTACGCGTCCCGGACTAAGAGAAATCGATTCTTTGAAAAACAACACATGGACCAAGTGTAATTTAGGTCCCATTCAGAATTTTAGGGTTAGTGTTAGGGTTAGGTTTAGTTTAGGGTTAGGGTTAGGGTTAGGGTTAGGGTTAGGGTTAGGGTTTAGGATTAGGGTTAGGATATAGTTTTTGATGGGCCTACTTTTACCCAACACATATTTTGGAATATGTGATAATTTATGTCTTTACTGAAAGATATGTGCTGAATTTTCTATAATTTGACCATTTTGTCTATTTTGGAACATTTGCATTTTCTTCAAAAAGAACAACAATTGGTTTTGTCCGGTGTAATGAGACTGAGTGTCTCCCATAACCAGGCGTCCGGGTCTAATTGAACTACACGGAAAAAGTCGCAATCAATGATTTATTGATCACGCAAGTACAAGTACGTTCTACACAACCGAATAGGAGCTAGGACACTCAGTCACACGGACGCTGTATTTCATTACACCGGGACTAACTAATTTAATCCTGGACTAAACCAATTTTTTGTTCTAAAATAATTATAATGTTCTAAAACAGACAATGAATCAAATAATAATAGTGTCAGTTTAAACCTTTCAAAAAGAACATAAATTATCACTAGATTTCTTTCAAAATGTGTCAAGTTATTTTTCAAAATTATAATTTGTACTTAGTCCGAGACAAACTTTAGTCATGTTTTGTGCACATGGGCCTAAGAATGTAAATTTGTTTGTGGACTCAAATTGTGGCTGACTTTTATCAAATCATTTCAACACTATAAATGCGGCTTATTACATCTTATGGCAATGAGTGTTTGTTACTATACATACCATAATTGGTGTAGAATTTTATTAGGAAATTTAAGTTACAAATATATATTATTTAATTAATCCATTAACAAACCGTTTAATTTTTTTCAACGTGTAGATTTTACATTGAAAGCGTTGAAATTATCTAAGGTCAACCAAAGCAAGTACCAGGTGTCCCAAAAATGGTTACATAAAGAAACATGATCGTTTGCAAATACAATGGGAATTGGAGCAATGAAACTTTGCAAATATAGTATTATATAATACTTCCCTCGTCTAGATGCTCCTTAAATTCCGACCTCAAGACACGTAAGAATTTTGACTTATCTACAAAGATACTTTACGTTTGTACCCGATTTGGCACCATTTGTCATAAATAATGGCTATTTACTAGTAGACGAGAGGGTATCAAAAGGTTTTAAAGATCACAAAGAAGAAATACAGCCAGGAACGTATATTCGATTTCTCCATGCAGTGTATCCAGTTAACGTAGGGAGGTTGTTGACATCTATCGACTCCGGTATAAAAAAATATAAATCAGTGTGTCGGGAGGTGACAATATTTCGCCTTCTTCTATCCGCTATAATGCATAATCGATATTACAAAATCTTGGTTGCGAGATTTTTTTTATTGACGTGATCTGCCAATAAAGCTGACTTTGAACCCTTATTATTTGAACAAGGAGAGAGCAAATGCAAAGTGGGAACGTGGGTATGAATATTTGGAGTTTTTCCTTTATAATGTGAGTGATTTTTTTGATATTGGTAAAAAATGATGCATTGATGAAATTTTGAAAATATATATTGCCTATATAAGACTTTAAAACTGAAGATAAAACAAGGAGAAATAAATACGCTGATGTGGTAAATGAAAGGTACCTAATGTCGGCTCTTCATGCTTGCCTTCGATTTGTATTGCGATAAGCAGGCATCCAAATTTCGATAACAACTACCTTTTGTGCCAACGGGTCATCTTCTGACGTCAGCAGTGTGCATTGATCTGATAGCAGGGCTCGCAGCTAATGTTTTGAATGGTACCACTGGCCGCTCGCTGTGTTGAAATAAAATGCATTTCATGTGAAATGTAGTGGAATATTGAAATACATTTTTCTGGATTAAAAGTTAGCTTTGTGTTTTTTTAATATAAATCATGTCAAAAATTCGAGAATTTCATTCTTGACTGGTAAAATTGAAAAAAAACCAACACGCTTCCCGAAAGTAAAAAAAAAAATTGTCAAAACGACTAAAGCTAGACCTACTTGTATGTCGAAATATGAATTTTTGTGAATCTTGTATGTATTCATATATTCGACATACGGAGCTCCGTAGGCCCTGGTTGAAGAAGCTTGTATCGTCAACTTCAGATAATGTCATCACAAATGAGCTCAAACGAACCTTTCATCCCTGTACATGCTCTTACCTTAGTCTTGCAGAATTCTGTAATCTTTCTCCATACCAAAAAACACGATCAAAAAAATCGAGTCGCTGCTGTCAGTTACGGTGCCATTTTCTCAAATGATCATGATTGCTTGACGATTTCAGCTGCTTGACCCTCGTTGACCCGGATATTACGTCATTATCTAATTATCAGAATGTACTGTAATGCAAATAAACTCGATAATGACGTCACCATTCTTGTGGAGGCGAACTCGTCAAACTTCACTTTATGCAATAATTTGTATGAATACTACATGTCAGTGTTCTATTTATTTCGTAATATATCCAAATACTAAAAACCGATGAAGAAAAATATCATATAAAGCAAGCATTAAAAAAAAAAAAAAAAATTGGAGTGACGTCATAACATATATATTCATTTATGAACAGCGAAGCCAGTGCTCTACAAACGGGTGGTTCGCAACGCGTCGCCATGTTGTATCAACAAAACACACATTTGTATGCAATTTTCATGGAATTATTGTCAGGTAAGATGTTCATATGTGTACATAATGAACACCCATATTTGTTCAGTCGAGTACTGACACCGGTATCGTGCATAGTATCTGTAAAAATGTGAATTGGAAATAGGAAAAATCTCGGTGGCTAAATTTAGCCACCGAGATTACACGCGTTGCGTACGAACAACTGTCAAACTGTAATGGCTGCCGTGGTCGTCTAACTAAAGCAGGAATCGAACCCACGATCTTTAGGTTTCAAAACCCGCACCGTATCCAGTGGACTATCCTTACTGACGCTATATGTGAGGGAATTAAATATTTTATTATCTCTGTTTACGGTGATTGGTTATACGCATGGGCAATCATTGCGCATGCGTTACCACATAACCATATAAAATAATGTCTCTAAATACATAATTGAACACACAGGTTTTTTTTTGCGAAGCGTATTGGTTTTTCTTCATTTATTCACTGTAACGAATGAAATTCTAGAATTTTTCGCATAATTTATATATAAGAACAAAAAGTTACTTTCAGTCTGGAAAATAAATGTGGAATGCATTACATTTCGCAAGAAATACTAAATTATTCCTTGCAGCGAGGGCCGAGGCCAGTCAAACATGGTCAAAACAAGCTCTGACATGAGAGTCGTGCAGGTTTCTGACGTCAGAGGATGACCCGTCGTGACCAAAGGTAGTACAAGTCGAACTTTTCATGCCCAGCTGTCGCAATACAAATTGCAGGCAAGTACGAAGAGCCGATATTAGATACCTTTCGTACATCACATCAACGTATATTTTTCCTCTCCTTATTTCTTTACTTTACAGGCCTTACAGGCAAAATATATTTTTCAAATTTCATCAATCTGAGTTTTTATATTTTTACTAGAAGAATCGAGCCAACTGACGGCGTTTTATCTTGTAAAACAAGATTGATGTAAGTCTTAAAATCGTTTATTTTTATATAAAAATGCCATATAATGATTGCTTTTTATCAACAGCAAAAAAACTCATATGCATTGTATTGGAAAAACTCCAAATTTTCATACCCCCGCTCCAAATGTGCATTTGCTTTCACCGTTTTCAGATAATACGGGTTCAAAGTCAGCATTTTAAGCAGGTCACGTTTAAAAAAACAAAATCTCGCGATCATTTTGTTTTCTCGTTTGGCGAGACTTGGAATACATAATTCGCATAATGAGCTCGTTAACAGGGTCGTTACGATTAGACTGAAATGCGATATTTTTTGCACCATAATGTATACAAGGACAAGTGACCATCCTGACAAAAAATTATCGATGTATCAAAAAGGTTTTAAAGATTACAAAGAAGAAATACAGCAAGTAACATTTTTTCATTTATGTGAAATTATTAAGTCACATTTACATAGCCACTGTGCAAAGCAACATATATCCCTCTCGAAACCTGCTGTCCAGAGACCCACTTTGTAGAGGTCCTCTTTAAAAATCCATATTGTATTTTGCTAAAATTAACATTTTCAGGTCGGCCATGCTTTATTACGTCATTGTGACGTCATTTTCCAAAGATTTTCATAATTTTGGATTCATTGGAAAGAGGAGATTTATAGTTTTTGCAAACGATTATTGTTCCACATGCAACCATTTTTGGGGACACCAGATTTTGAAATGTAGGCGCCCATCGAAAATTGTACGAATATCTTAGCGTTGTTCGCACTGGCAATGGTATAGTCGTATGAGTGGCAATTGGTTTACAGTGTGTGTTTCGAAGTTATGTTGACCATATACAAAATTATTACTCGCTTGAAAATGATAGTATATAATATCATATAATTATTATTTTTTCTTTCTTTCAGTTAACTGATGCACACATGGATATGGTGAGATATTGAGACAATAGAGCAACCCTGTACATGGACCAAACTTCTGAGCTCTTCTGCAGTGCATTTAATTTACACTTCTCTGAAACACACCGATTTTTTTATCATCCATACAAAATGTACGAACAAATGGTGATGGAATATTATTGAACTATGTTCGCGGTTGCCTTTTATTCAGGCTACAGTCCCTAAAAACGTCTAGCTCGGCTGAATGTCATGTTTACTGCAAGTTTTTACCTACTTACACCTATCAGAATATCACAATTATATTGGCGTATATATATTGAATAGAGTCTCTAATTTATACATGGAACTTTACTAGTGATTTCACGTCCATAATATCAAGGTCAAAATTACGCCTAAAGACTACTTCGAAAAAGTTGACCCTTTTTCGCCGAAACCTCATAATTTCACGATGTTCGAACAATTCGACTGGTTTCAAATTTTGACAGATTGTAGGCTTGATACTTCTTGTTGAATTACAAACAATATTTTATAAATATGCTGAGTTGATTTTGAATAATAATGTAACAAACCCGGGTTGTTTTGCCTGAAAATCCGGACGTGAATTACGACTCTGAGTTCGCCCTGTTTGAGCTGTGAATTGCCTGTTTTAAGTATCTACATTATCTACATTTTGTCTGATTTACGCATTTGCATAATTTACTTACAAATTGAGTATTCCAATGAGGCAAAAGTTGTAAACAAAAGAAAAATACGGCATTCTAATGTTTATGTTTAAGATTTTAGTTCACAATCTCAACGCTGCCTTGATAGCTCAGCGGTAGATCCTTCGCTTCGTAATGCATGACTAACCCCCGCCATAATCCATGGTTCGAGTCCCCGCAAAGGCAGTGGAAACTAATTATCTTTTCATGATTGAAAAATAGTTAGGATTCACATTTTCCTGAGCATATGGATTCCTCGTACCGTTAAGGTGTTTTCTTACAGAAACAGTTGCTTACGACTGCGGGGTAATGACTTGCTTCATGCACTTCCATGTTTCATGTATAGTAAAAAATCAAAACAATCGTATGCATCCGTTTAATGTGGACGCAATTTTCAATGTTCTTTGAACGCACGTTTTATTAACGCTTTTGGGTATTAATCACGCACATCATCGCTGCGGACGCATTTGACATCAAATCAAATTTTATTAAAATATTTCCGTTACACTTGTGAAAATTAGAAAAAATATATGTACCATTTTATATTATCTTTGAAACACATAATGATTGACTTTTTTTAGTTTTCCCGGGGTTTTCCCTATACTGTGTGTGGTAAATCAGTTGAATTTCGGGAAAATATGTACTTTTTGAAATGTCTGTATACTTAAAAACGAACATGATGACCTATTCTTTTTATTTAAGATTCGTTACCAACACAAATAAATCTACCAAATACTATTATATAAATTTTAAACTCATTAAATTTACACCTTACGTAAAATTACGGTCACATGGTCTCCTTGTCTGTTTTCTGGTGGCGGAAAAACTCAGAAGTGTAAGGGTTTAAAATTTATATGCAAAATTAAATCAATACATTATGACAGATATTGGATGTGGCTCCCGGGGGACGGGTGGGGGGCAAGATATAAAGTAAGACCCAAGAGTATATACGCTAGCGATCACGAAAAAATGTGAAGGGATCCAGAAGCCGAGTTTCCGGAAGCTCTCCGGGCCTTTGGAGAGCTCTTAATTTCTCTTATTTACCATGTTTACAACAATTTCTTGAAAATTCTTTGTTGCAATGTCCCAGTCCCTGAGGTTTTGCCCAGGCCACGTGCCGCCCTCTTCCTCGCTCGCTCCTTAGCTACGAGTCTGTATAATTTAACAGGCTGTACGAAATAAATTAATATTGCTGACTCCCTGTTTACCTCGAGCTTATATTGACGAAGATCAGTAAAAAACTTGATATTGTTATTTTTGACATGGTTTTTTATTTTACCATTGAGAGTGGGTGAGTTCTAACAGTTAACACGTAGATATTAAGGCCCGTATCCAGATTTTTTCAGGGGGTGCGGGATTTTAAAAAGTGGACCTTTGGAGAAAACAAAATCGTTTTTGTTGACACTAATTTCAGTGGTTTTGAAAAAGTGACAAGTAAAAAAAATCAGCCTTTTGTGTAGTATTTTATTTAAAAAAAACGACGCTGTTGTGAATTTTTTTGCGGGTCGATTTTGTTACTTCCGGTGACCACTGACCTTTGAGTCGTGTCAAGGTCGTTTATTATATTCGTTGTTGTAGCCATAAGACTAGTAGACTACTTACCAGAGTCAGCGTTAGAAAACTAAAACTAAATTTTTCGTTGTTTGAAATTTACCATTAATTTTACTAAACAACGAATTTGAAAAGAGTAAATGTGTTGGCTGCCAATTTGAGTTAGCAGCGTTTCACGAATATAGGCCTTGATGTACATTATCAGGGATTCGGTAAAAATATATATTAAACAAGTGCATTAAACAACAATATGAATAATTTTCTTTTATTAATTTTAGCTTTGGTAATGAGTTCGTTATTGGTAAATAAATGTTCTATGCATACCTTTCAAAATTCTTGTGTTGTTGAATCATTGAGGTAAGACCATTCACAAACACTTGTTAGATCTAGAGGGGGCTGATGCAAAAGGGGCCCTCTAAAATTTTTCACCCTTGTAAGGGGTGCCTTGAAAAAAATAACCACAAATTTTCCGGTAAAACTTGAGTTTACATGCTTTTCGATGGGGATGACCACTATTTTTTGTCGCGAAAAAGGGGCCCGTAAATTTTTTGATTTGAGGTCGAAAAGGGGGGCCCCGAAAGTTTTCCGTGATATTTTTTTTGGCATCAGCCCCCTACACATGTTTGTGAACGGTCCCTTATTAACACTTAAGTGCATAAGGGGGTCCATATGGACCCTGGATTTTCGCGCGAAGTGCGAAAACGCAACATAACCCAATAAAGCCGTTCATATGAAGCCTTATTAGTATCATTTCGGTTTTTTTAATCAAGCGTGTGTTGTATTTTGTAAACTCGAATTTCGAGTTTAAAAATTCGAAATCCTACTTCTTAAACTCGAAAATCGACTTTTCAAACGCGAAATTCGACTTTTATGTCAAGTATTCGTCAACTCAAATTTCGACCTTACAAAAATTTGAATCTCGCCTTTTAAAAACCCAGATCTCGACTTTTTTATGTCGTGAAAAACTCGAAATTCGTTTTTAAAAGTCGCATTTTAGTTTCTAAAAGCGTTAAACTCGAATTTCGACTGTTTAAACCCGAAATTCGACTTTTTAAAGTCGAAAATCGACTTCTTAAACTCGAAGACTTTTAAAAGTCGATTTCAAAGTTTTAAAAGTCTATTTTCGGGTTTAAACAAGTCGAAATTCGAGTGTAACGCTTTTAGAAGCCGAAATTAAACTTTTCAAAACGAATTTCGAGTTTTTCAAGTTTCAAAAGTCAAAATTCGCGTTTCAAGTTTTTAAGAAGTAGAATTTCGAGTTTACAAAATACAACACACGCTTGATTAAAAAAAACACGAAATGATACTAATAAGGCTTCATACGTTCAAGTTACGTAATTGTCAAGGTAGGGGTTACCCTGGAAAAAATCGAGTACATTTATAATAGTACTGTACTCGAAATGTACTATTTTAACCACATTCCAGAGGTGCAAATTTGGAACACTGATTTGAGTACAATTCTAGTACAATTTGAGTTCAAAAAAGTGTACTAGAAATGTACTTACTTTGATAAAAAGTACATTTCTAGTACTGTACTAGAAATGTACTTGATTCTGATTGTACTCGAAATGTACTGTGATGTACTATAACTCTGTTCCAAATGTGCACCTTAGGAATGTCGAGTACATTTCTAGCACTGTACTATAACTGTACTTTAGGAATGTCGAGTACATTTTTAGTACATACTGTACTATAATTGAATCATAGCAAACTAGAATAACTAGAATCATAGCAAAAAAGTACATTTCTAGTACTGTACTAGAAATGTACTATAATTGTACTAGAATTCTGTCCCAAATCTGCACCTTAGGAATGTCGAGTACATTTCTAGTACTGTACTAGAAATGTGATATAATGGTACTCGGATCTTGTTCCAAATCTGCACCTTAGGAATGTCGAGTACATTTCTGGTACATACTGTACTAGAATTGTACTAGAATCAAAGCAAAAAAGTACATTTCTAGTACTGTACTAGAAATGTGCTATAATTGTACTCGGATCTTGGTCCAAATCTGCACCTTAGGAATGTCGAGTACACTTCTTGTACTGCACTAGAAATGTGCTATAACTGTACTCGGATCTTGTTCCAAATCTGCACCTTAGGAATGTCGAGTACATTTCTAGTACATACTGTACTATAATTGTACTAGAATCAAACAAAAAAGTACATTTCTAGTACTGTACTAGAAATGTACTAGAATTGTACTAGAATCCTGTTCCAAATCTGCACCTTAGGAA
>JXSR01S001378.1:23427-36217 GCA_000969725.1 Ophiothrix spiculata
GTATTTCTTCCATCATTATAGAAAGTATCAAGAATAGGGCAAACACTAACTAACACTATCATCTAAGGCTATTGTTAATGTTTTCAAATTTTCTTTGTAAAAATCATCTTTATAAATTCACTAGAAATTATATAGCATCTCTCTCATGATTACAACTTGGAGAAATGAATAAATGAAAAGAAATTGTTTTTGTCAATTGGGTCATCAATGAAGGTGAATAAATACTATAAGCTCCTTCAGAAATATAAGATAAATATTAGCATTAATACGCAACATTTACAACCTTTTCCATAGTTTTTTAAAGTGTTGTTGCTGTCTTGTAGCCCATTAACAGACACAACTAGTTTGGGTGGTTACAAATGAAACTTAAACTTGAATCATATGACCTTTGCCCTTAGTATGAGACCTATGACCTTTTCAACAAATTATGATTGCCATATTATTTCCATAAACCAAGTTTAGTTAAATCGGACTAAAACTGTTCAATTGAAGCTAATTTGAAACTTTCATCCTTCTTTTCAATTTGATGTAATAACCCTTGACCTTGGCATATGACCTTTGTTCTCATAAACAAATGTGGGATATCATGTTACACATATGACCCGAGTTTGTATAAAATACATTTAAGTATGCACAAGTTAAAGAGGCAACTAACATGAGTCATTTACCTTCTCAGCAAGGAAGAATTCCAGTGCAATTTTAAACAAATTGGTCAAGAGTAACACATGAGGGTAATAAGTATCATTCATATTCATTCGTATCAATCATACGATATGATTAGTACTCATGATATTCTGAACTAAGGTTATAGCGTTTCCCAAAACAGCTTCCAAATATCACTATAATTAACATCACTTTTTGCCCAATGACAAACTAATTTTTTGAAATTTTTTAGGCTCTGCTACCTACAATTGTGCCACCTTACAGACATACACTAGTCATAAAGATTTCCCGTAGGATTGTAATATGACAACTACCCATGCTATTGTGCACCAAGATTACATTGTCTCCCAAAACAGCTCCCAAATATCACTATGGTTGCCAAATCAATCTGCTCACTCCTCATCTCATCCAATGTACACAAACGTCTTTTTAGTACTTACATGACTTTGTGGTTTTAAATGCCGGGAATGAGACCCAGTCTGCAAACATACATTTATAGCAAGACATGTTTTAGCATGAGCGATATTTAAACAATCACAATAAATCAACACATTTTGGCAATGATAATTTACACAAAATAAGCTTGAAATGCTTTATTTCTGTTCAGCAAGATGTGTCAGATAAAACAACGAAACATTTGATGATTTGAACCTTGGAAGAGACTATCGTAGGGCTGCCATATGATATGGGCACTATACTGGTTGCACAATTAAAGTCCTTCTGTTCTTATCTATTCTGTTTAAACACAAATACCTAGTATACTTCAATCATCACTACATTTTTAGGCCAATTCACAATGTGAATTGATATTGACAAGTGCATGTGTAGCTAAACACAGCACAAATGCCGTACACGCAGTGCATATCATACGTGTGGCACATGAAAATGGCATCTCTCTCATGAAAATGGGATAACCTTTATTTGCGGATAAAGTACAGCATCACAATTCCTGCCTATTTAGTAATGATCATAGTACAATAGCAGTAAAACTTGACATATTGCTGCTTGATGATCGATCTGATATGTGCAGCATCAATATAGGCCCTGTTTTGGCACCATATGCTGAGTGTCATGACGCAAAATACCAAAGGATAACTAAAGATTACTTATGCTGTCTCTTTGTTAAATCTCTCTTGTGAATCATATATCTCCCTTCTTGGATAACTACATGTAGGGGTAATCTGGTGATTATGAGGGTACCATTTCTACAAAATCTACAACACAATCTTGTGAACAGTTTTACAGATACATGCATATTGCAATATTAAGGCTACAATTGTTAGGCAGAATGCCCTTAACTGCACAGAATATCTAGCACAGAAAATGGAGAAGGTTAATTGCTGATTTCAGAGTGTATGCCATGGTTATATTTTTTCTGCATATTTTTCAATTTGTTTTTTGCATTGTGCTATCACCTACTGTGATCTTGATGGAACAGCAGGTTATAAGAACCTTTATGTAATGAAATGTAATGTTATAACAAAATTCTGAAGAGTAAAAGCTCTGTGCTGACATCAAGTTTGACAAATTCAGCCTTGATATGGATAAACAACTTTACAATAAGCAAATAATCAACTACTTGACGCAAATTGTTGAATTGAATTCCACTTTTTCGCCAATCTTACAGCAATGTGATACTCTGAAACCACATTTCATCACATGCATGCAAGAAAGTCATATCTACAATAGCTGCAATATGTCATATTTATGCATCAACAAAGTGCAAAACACTGTCAAATATTTTTTCCACATATCAATGGTATACAAATATTAACTGCTTTCAGGGGCATGGTTTAAATCATTTTACCGAGGTGATCTCAAAACCATGAATATGCCCGAAGCAAAGCCAAGGGCATATTCATGGTTTTGAGATCACAGAGGGGAAATAATTTTAACTATGCCCCGAAGAAAAAGCAGTCAATATTCGTTTTATATACCGAATATATTCTGTCGGACTCAGTTGTTGAATTTGGCGTACTCAGTCCTTGTTACTGGAATGAAACTTGTGCGATGTCTATGGAGTGAACCAATATTTCCACAATATTTTATGTTCCCGCTCTGATTCATTAATATTTACTTACAATATAAGTGAAAGACACATTTGTGAACAATATATCAAAACAAGGGGTTGATACAAAAATTAATTTAGCTGAAAATGTGAATTTTGTAGACTTTTTCATTGACCTCCAAAGCAATGTTTCACGCCAGGGAGTAACATGGAACAGCCTCAATTGATCAATCAGAGGACAGGATTCTAGTCTGTGACTTCAGTGCGTCCAACAGAATATATTTTTGTCATCTGGTTGGTTAAAAGAACTAATTTTGCACTTAAAACGCGGATGGTCAATAGTCGCGTGCGTACTGCTCGTGTTACACCGGCGCTGCAAAATATTCTCATTTTTAACCAATCAGAGGACAGTAATCTATATACGAGGTATATAACTCTTGATATGGTTCTTCAGGCGAGACTGTCACCTGAAAGTACCATTTCAAGACCATTGACCCAAAACTGGACACTGAATAATGAATAATACAAAGCCTGCCAAATGGAAGCTATTGCATTTATGACAATCTTGCATTCACAAGATGATTTATATCTAGTCTGGTTTGGGTTGGGTTAAGGGATAAGGTAACAATGAGGCAAATTAGTATTGGGGTACAGATAGGCTGCAGGGACTCGGAACCAAAACATGCCTTAATTGGTCTGCTATACTGTTGTCTGCGTTACACAATCTTAACATGACAATGGAACATCAGAGATAATTTAAGGAAACAGCTAAAGATAATTCTCTGGAAATCATCTTCTAGATGACATTTAGAATCTCATTTCATTTCTCTGTTTATTTTGATAGATCATGCTCATTACATTATACTTTCAACTTCATTAATATATACACAAACATGCTATTTTCTATTCCAATTGTGTATACAATATATATATGCCTTTCCAGCTCTAAACAGCCATAAGGTGACCTTCATTCTGGACTACAGGTCAAAATACCTCTTTTTTTTCCCTTTTTTTTGCTGGTTCACAATATTCATGCATTCTTCAAAATACCTGCAATTTTATTTATCTAAAGGTATGAAAAATCAACTTGTTAAAAGGACCATCAACAGTAAAGCATATAGCCTACTTGTTTTTGAAAGTTGCATCTTTTACTCCATGACAAACTTTCACAGATGATAACTTGTCCAGTTGATTTTGAGTAAACCTCATCAAGGTATCATTTCAATCCTTATAACATGGAATTTGCAGATAAATAAAAAAGTGAAAATGACAGGAGGCCGAATTTACGGCTGGTTTGAGCTGGAGGTTCATATATATGTACATTTCACTAATGACACAGCTAACACAATTAATTGCTAATGCCTAGCTACATCATGTTATACAACTGTACTAAAACCATCCAATCACACGACTTGTTATACAATATCCAATCACAAGACTTCTTTCATTTTCGACTCACCTGATGGGGTAACTGGGACTACACAAGTTTATAAGGTAGGTGTAAAATATTTGAAAATTGGGAAAATAGTAAGTGCAAAATATTGGGGAAAATAAAACAGTTTAGTAAGCAGCAGAAGTATAAATTATATGCTGAGAAGATGGCCGAGAACTTAAAGAAATGGCAATATAAATATTGACATTTTA
Source organism: Ophiothrix spiculata (assembly GCA_000969725.1). Lineage (NCBI taxonomy): Eukaryota > Metazoa > Echinodermata > Ophiuroidea > Amphilepidida > Ophiotrichidae > Ophiothrix > Ophiothrix spiculata. Next base: position 27,743 of record JXSR01S001378.1, read on the forward strand.
CTTGTAAAGATAGAGCAAGCTGAGCTCAAAATCAATTTGTGTTTTCTTGATGGTTTTTTCCCCTAATGACCCCTTGGTTGAATGTTCCCAGTAAGTGATTATAGAATTACCGCCATCAATTTTTTTACTTGTTTTCTTTACATATTTTCTGATAAATCAGAAGGAATTTCAAATTTAAATCCAATGTTAAGTATTAAAGTATCGTAGCAAATACCAATTACTTTACATCATTATACAATTTTGGGTTGTTTGAACTTTTTGGACAGTAATTTTTATTGTCCACATAATTAGCCAAAAAGAGTGATAATCTTTGAGTATCAAAAAGAAACTGAAAAACTATGGTAACCTGTTGTTTTCAAAAACTTACCACTTCGGCTAATGCTGATATAACTTTTCCTAATGTTGTAAGAGACTTATTGATGTTAGCACCTTCCTGTAAATTGGAAACAATGAAGTTAATAAATTAAATTATTTTGACTATAGCATATAGCTTCACGTTGGATAAAACAGACTTATTCAACTTTTTACAAGGCAAACCAAATACTTGTATGCTTTTTTTTTTTTATCTGAATATCAAATTATTTCAACTTCAGCAATGTATCATAATCATATAGAGATGACTATATTTCAAGATGAAAAGGATGGTTGTATATTTTTCTTTTAAATAATAATTCATTTTTCAAGAAAATATAACAAAATCAAAATTTGTAAAATGTTGAAAAATGGACCTGCATATAGATCAAAATTCATAGTATTCTAAAGTATTCTTTTGCTTAAAATAAGTATCCTATACTATTTTGCCAAAAAGTTAAAAAATAAATGCTTTTGCATACAGATCTATAACTAAAACCTAAAAATAAACAACATGATTATTATATGTTATTTCGATTAATTTTAATATTTTCAACATAATTTTCAACATAACTCAATTTTTCAGCACAAAATTGATCCAAAGCTCAGTTTCATCTGAAAGAATTTCAAATGTGATATTCTCAAAATACGTGTTTTGCTATATAGATCATTAAGTGATGCCACCTATGAATAATACTGACCTTTAACCTGACACCTTTAGCACCTGTAGAGTCTGCCCTCTCACTCCCTGCCAAATCTACAAGGCTGACTTTACTGACTTTCTCTGATTCTAGATTGGAAACTTTATCTTTGCGTTTCTGTGTAAAGACTATGGTGAAGACAGCGTGTGATCTACTGCTAGTTTCATTCATATTTGTGGAAGCAACGGTCCTGAAATAAAACACAAAAATGGATTTGTTAGCATGTGGAAATTTGAAGAAAAAATGTTTGAGAAAACCTTTACATATCTTGCATCACAATGCACTTGAAAAGCCTTACTCTGCAAAAGTTGGCTAATATTAAACAGTGTTTGCAGATAGCATCCAGCTAAAAGCTCTTCATCTATATACAATCTTCTGAGGCTGTGAATGATAAGGCCAAAAAAAAAAAGAACTCTGTCTCAGCTTACTTAAGGTCAAAACCCTAAGCGCTATGCGATTGTTTGGGGTATTTTTAGTAAAAAAGGGCTACGCGGATGCGGAAATACCCCCTTATAATTTTTTTATTGCATTTTTCGGCCACTATTTTTTTTTGCGGCCGCTTTGCGCCCGTTTATTTCACTTTTTTTTCCAGTAGTAGGAAAAAAAGATGAAAAAAACTGAAAATCTCTCAAAAACCTATAAAAAAAAGGAAAAGCACTAAATCTGGATTTTTAAAAGCTATGCGCGCGGGAAGCTGGGACAGACTTTTTTTTTCTTTGGCCTAACATCAGCAAAATAAGAACTGACGTAAAATGTTAGGTTTGAGGAGTTACACAATTGTTATTAAGTAAAATCAAAAAAATGTCTACATTATTTTTAACATTAGCTAAAATAAGGGACGGTTTTTACTTTTTCATGGGCAATAATATATATATGGTGTGACAACTATTCGCTCTTTAAACATTTCCAATAACTTCCAATGTATTTGCACGTGCACTAGTACAAAATATATCATTCGGTCAAATTTGGGCTGATCCATTTCACTCAGCTACGCCTCGTGAAATAGAAAAGTCTAAATTTGACATCATGATATATTTTGTACTATTGTACTCTCTGGCATGCAATATTTGCATAATATTGCACGTGCATAGGCATTTAATATTTGTTTTATATATCACATAGGTTTGTTTCATGCCGTGCAATGGAACAAACTATTGCACGGCTCAAATCACTGCAATCATGATATAATAAGGATTGTATTTTTCCTATATTTCACAGTTGCTATTACACTATAATGAGAGAACAACAATTGGGCCAGTATGCAAAACTGCTGGATTGAATCTAGACTTCTTGAAATGAAATCTTTCTATTCTCAAAGAATGGATGATTGTGCCTTTTCACAACTACATAGAACATTGCATTGCAGCCTGATACGGATCCTGTTTTTCATTTGATCTAGTTCATGTCATGTTACACTAGCCTAGATAATGTGGGCGGGTGGGCTGACTTAAAGAAACCATGTTTACAAGACAGACAACATCTTGATTGCTTCCCAGCATGGTTTGCGTGACAATACCAATGTATGGATGGAATATTCTTTTGAAAAGGCATCTAGGAACTCCCCTTTGAGTTATACATCCAAAACAGCCTGACATAGTAATAAAAAAGAAAAGTATAAGAGAATAATAAAAATAATAATACTAGAATATCAAATAGAATAGAATAGAATATCAAATTACAATAGAATATCAAATAGAATAGAATAGGATAGAATAGAATAGAATAGAATAGAATAGAATAGAATAGAATATCAAATAGAATAAAAAAGAATATCAAATTACAATAGAATATCATAAAGAAGTTTCAGGAAAGTGCGACCCTCTGTCTCTCGAGAAAATGTAGGTTAACATTTGCGTTAACATTTTCATCACAGATACACGGACACACATGGATGGAGCCCATTTCATAGTCCCCATTTCGAACTTGTTCGGTGGGGACAATTACAATAGAATATCAAATAGAATAGAATAGAATAGAATAAAACAGAACAGAACAGAATATCAAATGGAATGGAATAGAATAGAATATAGTGAGTTTTTGTGTGATAAAAAATCATTCTGCTCCTATCAATTATTTTTAAACCATCCAAATAAGAACACAGAAAATCTGTTGAAGAAGCATAGCCTAAATTTTCTCCCCTACCATGCCTACACTAAAACCCATGCATACTGAGCCTGACCAAGATACAGGCAATTAACTAGATTGGCTCTCAATTTCTATGCATTTAGGTCAATTTAAGTAATTTGACCTAGTAAAGGGTCCTACCTGGGAAATTGTAACCTGATCTCATGATCTGAATGGACGTTGACTTGACTCCTGTCTTTCAGCTAATTATCTTCATTACACTTGATATGTATTGGTCAGGGGTTCCAAATGGGCATAGGGTTTTGATCTATAGCTACTAGCTGGATGAAAGATATTTATGCTTTCATTTCAATAAAGGATTTTGCTCACTTGATTTCCACTTTTATTAATCGATTGTAATGTGTATGTGTTCTGCCAAGGTTTCCAGTCTTAAAATAACTTTAAAAAAAAGAAAAGTGTCAAGTTGTTGACAAAAATGCTAAAACTTGTCTAAAAAATAAATAAATAAAGATAATAAATGAATTGTGAACATCGTAAGCCTATTACACAAAATTTGCACTTTCAGTACGTCTGCAGTATTCCCGACTCAATCTTACCAGTAAGGTGCGAATAAGCACCAAATTGTGATCAACATGAAGTATACTAATAATGGGGCTCTCCGCATGGCAAATCTGTACTTCGCACAGCTAATGCATCCAGATTAAACTTGATTTCAGCAAATGATTGCACGAGAGTAAGTAATTGCGCATGAACAAATGCGTAGTTGCGTTATTTCCACTCACCCGCACACCCAAGCATGTCAATATGCGCCACTAAAGTAAAGTAAGATTGATGAACACAATCTGCACTTTGAAAATATATATTGATCTAGATGCATCTACATTTGATGTCACTGTGTGGAGGGTCCCATTATGAGGTTATCATTTTCTTGAATAAATTGGATGACAGTTCTGATACTTTGGTAATCAGTGTGTTCTTTTACTATTTTCATATTGCTTTGTTTGTGTTTATTTGTCAAAATTAGTTAATTTTTCTTACCAAATCACAATCACAATATTGCTTGGTGACCAGTGTTTCCGCTAAATTGTTGAGCTTGCGCCAATTTGAGCAAGTTTGACAAAGTTTAAGAGCTGCTTGCACCAAAATCATGAGCTGGGGCTGAAAATTGGCTCAATAAAGCTAGAGAAAATATCGTTCTCACACATTTTCAGTAACGCATTGCGCAGGTTGAACAGGTTGGACATTGTTAAGGGTACCTGCATTTGTCAAACCTTGCTGATACACAGACTGTCTCGGATCTCCTACAACTGCTGTTCATATGGTTTTGTTTTCCTCTGATAGGAGCAATAATTAATTTGCAAAGACTCTCATATTGTCCTGACAGGCTGACATTCAAATACAACTCTTTTCTCACACCAGACATATGGTCTTGTATATAAACCACTACAGCTATTTTTTACTGAATAAAATATGCTACATTTAGGTTAGTGCATACAAAGTGCTAACAGAAATTACTTTCTTTTAAAACTATATGATTGCAATTTACATTTCAAAGCAGCTTTTCAAGAACTGCAAAAAATAAATGTCAGATATTAATGAAAGTGGACAAATCATGAGACATTACCACCACAATTAAAGAGTTTTCATCTAAAACATTATCAAAATTACATTTAATTGAGTTAGATATTTTTGATTATATTTTTTGGAAACATAATTGCTGGGAAGGATTTTATCATTTACGTATATCTCTTTTAGTTCCAGAAGTATAAAATGGGACTCATAATACAGAGGTTGCGGGATCCGAGTCCCGGTCCGTCCACGTGTATGTGTTTCCTTGGTAGAAACTTTACTCTTATTGCTCCGTGGTTCGGAAATCACATTAAGCTGTTGGTCCCCTGTGCGAATGCTCCTACTTGGGGCACTGCATACAGTGAATACCTGGTGGTTATATAAATTTCACTGTTATATGATTAATCCTAACACGTCACAGTCCAACAAAATCCAACAAGCGAAAATCAAGAAATTCGCCTAAGTCCAAATACATCACAGACAGGGGATACAGATGGGCACGAAATTGCTGCCATGCCAGGCCATACTCGGTGGATTGCCATAGGTGGGAAACAGGAAATTTTGGTATGACTTATTCAGACTTATATAGTTTTTAAGCGTTTGGGAGTTAGGGTTATGGAATACCAACCTGGCTTTGTTTCCCTCATCCATAAGGTCTTGTATATCATTGAAAGACGTTACAGCTAATTTGGACAGATCTTCTACATATGGGCCTAGTAAGGGATGTTCTCGTACTCTCAGGTTCTTGTTGTTCTTTGGATTGAGCAGGTCCCTGACTCGTTCACAGTAGATCTCCATATATGAGACTTCTACGGAATACTTCATGGTTTCATCTTGGTTGCTATTGGTCCGGTCAAATAACTCTTGGCATAGCTGCAAAAAAGCGAAAGATTCTTAAGTGAAATTATGAAACAAGCTTACTTGACAAAAATAATAATAATACTGGTATTTATATTGCACATTTCACAGAGGTTACAAAGCATTATGGGGCAAACTACCTGAGAGCTTGGAATGTACATCCACATGTACATTCCAAGAATAGAGATTGTGTCTACATGATAACGCGTCATTCAGATGTGGATTCACGTGGCGTACTCAACCCGAGTTGAATGTACATGGATGTACATCCAGGAATCTACATGGATATACATTCCAAGCTCTCATGTAGTTTGCCCCAGTATTATTCCATATGAACAAATCATCAGTACCATTTCACAGTTTGCTGTTCAATTTTTACCCAAAAGGGTTGAATTTCCATTTTATTCAGTATGGGGCCAAAAAGATTTAGTCTGTCAGGCCTGTAAACAGGTTGATTTTTCACCACCTTATCAATCAATTTCGAATATATGAACCTGGTACAAAATTAAGGCAATGCTGAACGCACAGGCATAAATCAATTTGTTTTTTAATATACTTTTTTATTTGTCAAGCATAGTTTGCAAATTGTCTTAGAGGACAAAATGCTTTTCCTCAATTCAATAGAGTAAATCTTGTCATGAATAAATTAATGCTAAAACTGTTATTGATAAATTTGATCATTTCCTCCTGTCCTCCTCTGCATAATTACAAAATCAGTCGACTCCTCTGCATAATCACAAAATCAGTCAAACATGAACTTGTTTTGTCTACAACAACATGGGTTAGGTTTCATTCCTTCTATATTTATCAGTAAACAATAGTTCAGCAGTCTTATCTTTCATAGCTTATAGCCCTTTTTTATTTCAGCCTCAGTCTGACCAGGTATATTAGTTAAGCCCGCCCCCCAAAAAAGTTGTTTGGTTGTTGTCGACCGCCCGCCCCTATTTTTTCGAAAATGGAAAAAAGTTTTTACTGTACAAAAGTATACTGCGTCTAATTTTCAGATTTCCGAAAAAGTTTTTTAACTATTTTTTAAGTTGTTGCTTTCATTTTGGTAACATTTTAAAACTGTTTTTAAATTTGTATAAAGAGCTTTTTCGGTAGAGTAGACTTATTTGCATTCTTATAGAGGCCATAATTTGGTGTAGTTTTGACTTACATTTGAAAAAAAAAATTAAATTCGCCCGCCCGCATGCACTTGCTCAAAAAAAGTTGTGAAGGACAACCAAATAATTTATCTTTTTTGGCCTTATTTGGAAAGCGGAGGTATGATATGGGAAATAAACGACCACAAAGTGTCATATCCAGTTGAAGCACAGGTAATAAATTTGAGCCTGGGTATGTCACTGGGCAGGCAATAATTTCCCATATCATACCAATGCTGAACCAAATAATGAATTTATCATTCCACTAAGTCAATCTTAATAATCAAACTATTTATTTATCTATTTTCTACAATCAGTTATAGGATACAATGCGCCTTGAAATGCTCAGTAGCATGAGGCCCCCAAAAAAGTTGTTTGGTTGTCCTCCAGTGCCCGCCCCTATTTTTCGAAACTTGAGAAAGAAGTTTTTACTGTACAAAATTACCGCGCCTAATTTTCAGGATTCCAAAAAAGTTTTTTTTCTTTTTGAATTTTGATCTTTTAAAAACATTTTTTAAGTTGTTGTTTTCATTTTGTTTACATTTTAATACTGTTTTTAAACTTGTATAAAAAGATTTGTCGGTACAGTAGATTTATTAGCATCTTTAAAGAGGCAATAATTTGGACTTACATTTGAAAAACATTCTTTTTTTAAAAAATCCGCCCACCCGCACTTGCTCAAAAAAAGTTGTGAAGGACAACAAATTTTTTTTTTTGGCCTTATTTAGAAAGCGGAGGTATGATATGGGAAATAAATGACCACAAAGTGTCATATCCAGTCGAAGCGCAGCTAATAAATTTGAGCCTGGGTATGTCACTGTGTGGGCAATAATTTCCCATATCATACCAACTCTGAACCAAATAATGAATTTATCATACCACTGAGTCAATCTTAATAATCAAACTATTTATCTATTTTCTGCAACTTTCCAGCTTTATTTCACAAAAGTATTTGTTACAAAAAGTGAAATAAAAAGAAGAAAATCAAGTTCATGATTTTATATTACAATTTTCCTTTCATTTAGGTTCGTCAGATTCTTTACTTTCCTGATCTTTTCCTCCCTTTTTCTACCATTCCTGTTTTGTTATGTTCCCTTTAATTTCCAAAGTGAAGTGGACGGCCTAAATATTTCCAGGTTCCATAATGGCAAAGCCAAAATCTGAACAATTTATACACATGTGTAACAAACCAAAACAAGTTTTATAACAAGGATGAAAATAACAATAAACGCATTAAAGGTATTTATCATTTTTGAATACAGGTCACACAAGACATATATTATCATCTCCATAAGAACAGGATGCAAGAAGCAAATGAAAAATTCATGCCCGGTGCTGCAGCACCACACATCGTACGACAAAGGTCCCTTTGATGAACACCGCCAGGTTTGCGAACATCAACATATGACCCATATTCAGCCTGTGATGGAACATTAATTGTCAAGTCTTAAGTTTCACTCATTTCATCAAATACTGTGAGTGCTAGTTTGCAGTATTTGTTAAATGAATGATAGCAACAAAAGATAGTACGTCATGAATGTGCTTAACTTTTACAAAAATGGGACAGGTTTTCTAAACACTGAATGCTGTTTTAATACAATACATTAAGGCTGGGGTAGACCTTCAAATGGCATAAATGGTTTTTGTACTCTAACTTTCAAACTTTTTGCATAAACTATATAAAAGTATACATTTTTAGAAGCGGATTTTTGCCCTGAACATGATGATAATCTCAGAGTTTGACCAAAAATGTCAATTTTGGCAAA